>OMLF01013339.1:0-15394 GCA_900302615.1 Holocentrus rufus | reverse complement strand
GGAGAAACTGGACTATCTCTTGCAATTTTTTAAACCGGCGTATCTGAGGCTTTTGTCTGTTTTCCCCATTGGTCAGGGCCCCACTATCGCTGATTGTCTTAATGGTAGCTTTTTTCCTTTTCCTTTAAGTGCAGATTTGCCTTGTTTTGGAAAATCTGCACCAATTATTATTCAAAGGTTTCACTTAGTGGTTTGCAAACTTTTTTGTTGTTGTTTTTTCAGGTTATCAGAGTAACAGATATAATCGAAAACAACTGCTCAAGTAGACTGGTATGGTTACTACTTCACCAGATTGTGGAAACAATGTTTGTAGAACTTTATGCCCACATGCCCTTATTAGGGAATGTAGACCTTGTGTCTTTTTTTCTTCACTTAAAAGTTGAAGTTGCAGCTATACTTTTGTGCATGGTTCTTTCAGCAAAATGGCCTTGGGAACGGTGGGGCCATCCTGTAACTGAAAGGTTGCAGTTTCAGTTGTACAACAAAATGTCCATCAACAGCTGTGTGCCATTGTGCATGTGTCCTTGAGCAAGAAAAATATATTTCAAGTGCAGCGCTTGTCATCAGACAGACTGCATTTGAAATGTTTCCTGTGTGGGTGCTGCTAAAAAAGTGCACCTGGGGAGCTGTTTTGAACCTGCAACTCTAGCATGTTTGATTCATATGAAGTTATTTGCCTACATCACCTTTGCATTTGAAAAGTTGACCTATGTATTTACAGCAGAATTTTTTTCCCTCCACACTGAATAAATAGTGTTTTGAAATGAAGCCCGTCTGAGCAAGGTGATGCCAAATTGCCTCTCGGTAATGTGAGAAAGAGTGCTGATCAAAATATGGTGCATTTTACAAGGGATCATTTGGGATTCAAGATTACTCAAGTTTCAAGCACCTTCATTGATATTAAACAAGAAGCTGACTCCCACTTCATGCATGATATTACCATTTACAAGTAACTTGTTCCACTGCCAGAAACCCTTGCATACACAAAGTTGGCAATAAGATACACTTTCTGGGCCAGTCTTCAGAATTATGAAATTTTATGCTGGTTCTGGCCACAACCCAACAACTATTATTCCTGCTGCAGATGAGTGATTGTGCTGTTTTGATTGGACAAGCCTCGGTTATGCAAGCTGCAGATGTTTGGCTATGCTGTGTTCTTTCCTTTAACCAAGGCCGCAGAGGACCAGTTATATGATCCCAATGCAAAGAAAGGGATCATTTAAAAAAATCTGCAACAGCCAGCTTTCCTCAGCCCCTAGTTAAATTTTTATGGGTTTGAATGCATTCTGAAATTCAGGCCTGGATTAATAGTATTTGCCTGCATGAAATACCATGGGAAGGGTGTGGTTTGGTATATGAGGACAATTTAAATAGTATCAGCTATATTGATATTTACTTAAAAATATGCAAAACGGACTCTTAAATGCTTGTAATTGTGAAAACTATAGAACAAAAGTGGAATTAAACAAGTCATAAAAAAACAATGAACATGGGATCCATGATCATAATCATTTCTCAGGGATACTTGACATGCATGAAAACATTTGAAAACAGTGACAAAGGACTCACACAATTCAGATTTATGTTAGAAGAGAATGTACCTGGCAGGCAAATGTGTGTCCTCTCTCTACTTAAAATCATTCTGATGACAACACACACACACACACACACATCATCCCATCATCATCGACTTTTGTTTGGATACTGGTCTTGGAGTTTGGAAAGCTCCTTCTCTCTCACATTGATTGTTTTCTTGTGAAATTAGACTTTGGCACGCTCTCCACCATTTATACAAACACAGTAATGGCCGTTATAAAAGAGTCTCTTAACACAATAATCAACAGTTGACGCAATAAGATGGACTCTGCCAGGAAGCACACATAATATTCCTTAGGGAAATTAAAAAAAAAAGGGGAATGAGGTGAAACAAGCCTTTAGTTTGAACTCGGACACACAGGGGGGAGTCTGTTCATCCAGGCGAAAACATTTCACTGAGATTTATGACCTTAATGCACTTGGCCTGTCAGATGGTTTGTGCATGTGCATGCATGTTCATGTACATATCTATGTGTGTGCATTAGAGTTTGTACCTGAGCACATGACACGTGTGTTTGCGTCTACACATGTATAGCTTATTCCAGATGGTCCTTTTGGCATTGCCTGCGGTTGCTTTCATAAGACCAAGAAACAGCCCCGACAGCTCCAGCAGAAAAACACATTTTTGGGGGGATATGGAGGGGTGGTGGGTCAAATGTGCAGAACACACAAATCAATAGGAGTGGGGCCTGTAGTTATGTAAATGTTTGTCCAATGGAAGGCAGGCTAGCTGTGGGGAGAGTTGGGTAGTCTCAGGTCCGTAGAAGTCATTATGCAACAGCAGCCCACTGTATATAAGGCCAAAACTCAACAGAAAACCACAGGATCCTTCTGAGCTGCCCAAGTGCCTCTTTTTAGGTTAACAAGAAGGTATGCACTTCTAATGGAACAGTATATTTTTGCATTTACATTTTGAATTGAACATTTAAAGCAAATGTTTGCTGGTTTTGCTGCAGATATATTTTAAAGCTTTTGATTACTTTCATCTGCTTTTGGTAACTGAGTATCTTTTTATAGATTAATTAGTTTCATCAGACTTAGAGAAGCATTTTAATGGAATGTTTTTGCACTCTTCTTCAACTGACTGGAGGACCTCAGTGGAAGTGAACCAGCAGTGTGGCAGACAAGAGAGTTTTGTCCTCTGGGAATCCGTCTCGTGACTCTCATTCTATCTTCTCTCTCTCCCACTCTTTGAATTTTCTTTCTTTCTTTCTGTTTAGTTGTGTAGAAGAGGCAGAATGTTGCGGTACGTTGTGGCCCTCTGCCTCCTGTCTGTGTGCTGGGCACAGGATTGTCAGGTGGCCAACATCCAGGTCATGCAGAACTTTGACAGAACCAGGGTGAGTCACAAGTCTAAAGAAATCTATTAAGAACTGATAAAGATAAACATAATCATACTTCCTATTCCTATGAAGTACTGTCTTCAGATATTTTTGGTCATAGCTGGAAATGCATATTGCTTTTTGCATGAAAATCCAATTTTGGCATCTTATGTTTGCTAGTAACTTCAACATTAGTTTTACCTTAATGCCAGCAATAATAGGGTGAGTGCACTTAGGTTTAACAACAAATCCATTCAGGTTTTGGCTATCTATATTCTGTACTTTTCACTTTAAATGACATAAAGTGAAGCTTGAAGTGAAGTGGACCACCTCCTCTGTCACAGTATGCAGGAACATGGTACGCCGTAGCAAAGAAGGACCCTGTTGGTTTATTCCTGCTTGACAACATCGTGGCCCAGTTCAAAATCGAGCAGGATGGCAAAATGTCCGCCACTGCTGAGGGCAGAGTCATCATTCTCAAGTGAGTTCTGTTTTGTCCTGTGATTGCTCAAGTTTCATCAGTTTCGCAAAGCTCTTGAAAATCAGTCAACACTATCAAATAAACTTTGTCCAACTCAAGTTATACCAGTTAAGCTGAATTTGTGCAAAAAAAATTTTATGCTTCCATCAGTCCACTGTCCTTCCATTTCATCCACATCTTTTCCTTCACACCTCACTTCCTTGCGTCCTGTCTCATTGTCTTCCAGCCACTGGGAGGTGTGTGCCCACATGTTTGCCACCTTTGAGGACACTCTTGAACCTGCCAAGTTTAGGATGAAGTACTGGGGAGCTGCAGCTAACCTGCAGACCGGAAGTAGGTTTTTGGCTTGTTGCCTGCCAGACAGACTGTCGTTGATTCAGTTTAATCATCAACTGCAACACTTGTTCTGTTGAGCTAGCCAAATACTCACTTGTAGGGGCTAAAAATCTGTTCCACAAAACATTTACTGAAGGGAACTGTGATACATTACAAAAGGCAAGGTGTAGTTGTATAATAATTAGTAACTCTTCCATCTGATTCTGTTTGTAAATTATGAGGTTGTTCTCTAGAATATCAGCCAGCAAAGGTTTTGCTGCAGGTGCCTCATTGGCATGGGGTTTAATGGGGAAAAGGAAGTTTGAGAGAATGGGCTATAAGGTTACCAAAGTTGACAGGGTGCATGCTATGGGTAGCATGAATGTGCTTAACAAATTTCATGGCAATCCGCCCAACAGGTTTTGGAAGATATTGTGTGTGAGCCAAAATTGAGTGTGATGGTCACAATAAAGGGGAGGGACATGAGTTCACCAAAACTGACAGGGTTCATCTTCTAAGGAGCATGAATGTGCTCTGACAGAGTGGCTATGAAAGTCTTTTGATTGTATTGTTGCTGTAGTCTTTTAAGCTTAAAGCTGTGACATACCACACATATTTACATTCAACATGGGCATGAGAACATGAAGTTGCCCTATAATTGGAGCAAGTGTACAGAAAGATGTATATTTTTTATGAAAGCTGCTAATATATTACAACCCTAAGCATATTTTTTCCCTATCCTAGCACTTTAATCATTTTGGAGCCTGTTGCTTTGATACAATCATCTTGTTGACTTTTTGTAACCTATGCCAGCTAGAAAAATGCCTTTTAAGTTGTGCAGTGGTTTGACTGGTTTCCCTCTAACTTACCCACTACCTCCCCCACTCTCTTCCCAACCTCTCAGATGATGAGCACTGGGTGATTGACACTGACTACGACAACTACGCCATCCATTATTCCTGCAGAGAGGTGGGCTACGATGGCACTTGCATAGACAGCTACTCCTTCGTCTTCTCACGTCACGCAACAGGCCTGAGGCCGGAGGATCAGCGCATTGTCACCCAGAAGAAGAGGGACGTCTGCCTGCTCGGCAAATACAGACGCGTTGACCACAACGGTGGGTTGAGACTGGTTTAGTGATATGGGTGGGCGGGCTGAATGGTTGTTTCGTTGATCAATTCATTCAATTAAATTGATTTTTTCATTGCGCAAATGAGTCTGTCACTGAGTAGGCGAGTGACTGACCGACTGGTGAAGTGATTGTTTGATTGAGCCACTACCCTGTGATTACTGTTCAACTTGATTGATTGACTGACTGGATGAGCAGTAATCAGAGAAGGCTTTACCAGTAATGGGGCCTTATCAACCAATGGTATCACAGGCAGTCATGATTCTTATCAATCTGGCAAAGACGGTCCCACATGTATTTGAGTTGTTTCATTCCAAAACACTATGAATTAATTGCGGGGAAAAAGTGTATTTTTGTTTGAACGCCAACAACAGTTTTGATTCTATTTAACTTTTGCCAAACAGCAGATGTCTAATTTTGGAATGAAACTCTTCATTTGAAAAGAGATCAGTGATGCATGTTTACTTTACCTTGCCGGGAAAGAGGTTTCACAACTGCTGCTGCTTTATCAGGCAAAATCCCATGACTGTGGGCAAAGTGCTATGAACTACTGATGATAATGCTGTAGCTTTTCTCCTGATCACCTCTTTATGTGTGATAAACACATACTTGCATTTTTCTGTTGTATTTATTTTGTATTAAGTAAAATGTCTTGTTTTCATTGCAGGCTTCTGCCAGACCGCCTGATCTGCTTGCATTCAAGAACTTTCTTTTTTTAAACATCTCCTCTGGAAATGTTTGCCCCCATTGAATCCTGCCAGAACTTTCTCTCCCGTACCTCCCCTACTCTGTCTCCCTCACTACTTAATTATATAAATAAACAATAAAAATACTAAAAGGTGAGTGTAACTCGCTGTTTAAAGAAAATTAGAAATGTGTAGATTGTCACATTAACATACCAATGCTGTAAATACTGGGGGAAGTTGATCATTACCACTGCTCTTGGATCAGTTTTCCAAAAGTTCCTCAATCCCCATTCATAAAGGGGATTTAGGGACTTTTTAAATTTTAGTCTTTAACTTAGCATCATTCAGAGGTCACTTTTTGCATAGAAGCTTTGAGCAAAAACATCTTCCCACATCTCTTTGTGGGTCCTGTTAGCAGCACCTCTAAGTGTCATTGACAAGTCATGACTCAGATCACTGAGAAACAAATTTAGGAACTTTACAAGTGATTGTGACAAGAAACCAGGTAAGGAAATCTGCTTTAAATGGGACAAATGAAGCTGAACCCTCATCTGAACCTAAGGACAACCTCTGGAGTGAAGTTACCATGTTGACCAAACAAACCACATAACAACCTGTCACTGGCCTTGCCTTTTACACTGAAGAATGTTTTGTAAAATAAAGGAAGGCATTGTTATTATACCATACTTATGTATTACTTAATGTACTTTATGGGCATAGCAGTTTTGTCTCCTCTGTGATTGTATGGTGTAGTCTTCTGGAATAATTTTTTTTAAATAAAACATTCATACTGTGTCGGCTTTCCATGTTTTGATAAAATTGAAATGTTTGTCTATATTCTGAGATGACAAAAAATGAATTTACTTTGTTGCCCTTGGATTCAATCAGTTAAAATATATTAAATGGGGAACCCACCACAGGTCTGCCAGTTATCTCACTACGACAAATTTGTGATTTATTTTTTCTATCAGTGTACAAATGAGCTAAACCAAACAGAACCAGTGCTTCACTGCCCTCCCCCACGGGAATTACTAGAGAAATGAAGTCACAAAGTCACATTTGATTTTAAACACTATCACAATATTTTCTAAAGGAATATATAGAAACTACATTTTAAGGTAAATGTTGTCAAGACATGGACATAATATATGTTAAGTACAATACACTAATGACTTGCTAACAAAATGCTACAAGAGAAAAATACTTGTCATTTTCCACTCATCTAGTGGAACAGAGATGCAATGAAAATGATTTGAGGGTTTTCTCAACATTTGAGCAAAACGTCCGCACACTGTGGCATCACAGCAAGACAGTGCTGTGCCAGATGGGAACCATCAACAGACTACAGACAGGTGTGTGGAAAGGACATTTATATCTTTATTGCACAGTTTTGTACAGTACAGTGGATAGCAACACAACTTTGGAGCACACAGAATAAAACAACAATGATCAAATCAGTAGGTTAAATACAGCGGATTGATAAAAACACATTTCAAGACATAATTCTTTGATATAAAAATATTCAAGAAAGATATTCTGCTTTAAAAAGACAGGTAGCCTGAGTCAAAACCAAACACGATCTATAGAAACTACAGCAGTTACCTCTAGTGTCTGTCGGTCCTGCTAAGTCAATCTCGTCAGATTGCCAGGTCGGCAGGAATAAAGGCACCTTAACCCCTTTTCCCCTACAAACAGGACCTTCACTAATCCCCTTCCTTAAATAGTTTAATACAAGGATTTAACTCATGCAATCTCATTCCAGCCTTACAGGACTGCAGCCTTGCAAAGTCAGGGCAGAGATATAAGAGAGCCTCACCCACACATTCAGACACTAGAAAGGTAACTGCTGCCTGGAACATAATAAACACCACATGATTGACAACTTATGACTGACCAGGAATATGGTAAGGAAAAAAAAAAGTCCACTGAGGTTAATTTTCCCTATTATGCCTTTGTCCTTTAAAAACTTCTGTTTGTACTTTCAAATATTATAAAACAGGCAAGTGCCCACTCCCGCTTGAGAGCAATATTGCCCATGCATCATTGCTCTTACACATGCAAAAGAAAATGTTATGCAAAAGAACTTGGATGGAATAGATATACTGTAAAAAAAAAAGAAAAAAGAAAAAAGAAATGGAGCCTTTGATCTTAACTCTCCTCCAGCTCAAGCAAAGCAGTAGTCAATGTGAGCCAGGAGCTCCCTGTGCTGGCTGGTGGGGTAGGGGGTGCGACACTTTGGGCACTCCAGGAAACTCTCATCCAAGAGGTTGGCGACTGTGGAGGGGGACTTGGGTCCAGGAGGGTCCCTGATAGTCAGCCGCTCCAGCTCATTGTAGGAGCTGGGCTCTGAGAAGCGGGTGTTTGGCGGTTTCTGAAATAGATGAAGATGCAGACATAAGAAGATTGGTGTCCTTTTTTTCCATCTTGCTTGGAATACCACACAGATAGACTTCTATGTATCAGAATAATTTAGATAGTGTAAGGTCTGTTGTCAGTTATAGAAAAGCATACTAAATTGTTCTTGAAACTGTCAAAACTTTCTGATGCTCAATATAACCAATTAAATACTGCAAACTCGACAAAACTGTCACCAAATTTGACTGAAGCCAACCATAGATACTATTTGGCTGATGTCTGTCAGCAGAAATTATCAAATACTTGTTTATTTCATTCTAAACTGAAATACCATCTGAAAAATGTGACATCTCCGTGTATAAAATGACTGCTAGCATGAAAAGTACCTTGATTACTGATGCTTTCATCCAGTCGTGCATACCTCCAAGCATACTTGTTACTTTTGGCTTTGTATTTTTAAAAGTCTGAATAATGAACAGAAGGTTTTGATGAAAGAAATATTTTTTTCTGCCAGAACGATAGTATAGGATTTTGGAATTAAACCCTTGATTTGGTTTGTAAATTAGTAAGCTCAGCCAAGTGATATGCAGCGGCTGTATGTCAATGCCCTGCATTCCCTGTGGCACCTTATGTTAATGCTTATGTAACTTAATACAATAAGAATAAATAATGTTTGACTCAAACTGAGGTCTGTTCAAACAAGCTCATCTTTTTGAAACTGAAAAATCTTCCCCAACAACACTTACAGCAGACTCCAGTCTTGCAATCTGATCACGGGCCTTGCGAAGCTCCTTCAACACCTTATGCAATTGGTGCTGCATGCTCTGACGATCAATCTTCTCATTCTCAAAGTCCTTGGCTGAGAGTTGGAGCTTGGGGAGAGAGAACCCGCTTAAGTTTCCCATGCAGCATAAGTATGATTCCAGTCCAGTTACAGCATATAGAATTTACAAATCCAACACAAACATTATCCAAGGGAGAAAAAAAACTAAAGAAAAGAAAAAAAAAGAAAAAACAAACAAAGAGATGGAGCAGATGGAATTGGCCTGACAAAACCTGACCAGTGTGTCTTAGTACATACCATAGAGGTGTTGGAGTTACTGAAATCCCACATAATCTTGAAGGCTGGTGTTTTGTGTTAATAATGTACAACAGGAGTGAGATATTTTTCTGCCTAAGCCTCAGGGTTGAACCTGTCCACTGAATTCAGGCTGGACTCCACTTTGTCTTAAACCCATAGGCAAGAATGTTTTTTTTTGTCATTAGAAACTGTCACCATTTTTGAACTGATATAAGATCTGTGCCTGATGTTCTTGTCGTGTCTTATTTGTGCTGAATTCTCTTACTGCAACATGCACCAGAGCATTATGAGCACTTGGTGCCCATAATACTGTGTATCTGCACTTGACCTTGTTATGCTATAATTTTTGGGCCTCATCAAATCGCTTGTGTTTATTATCGCTGCTAGGTGACAAAGTGTTAGCCTACCTGCTGCTCCATTGCTGCTATTCTCCTCTGCTCCTCGTTTTGGTTCAGGAGAGACTTCTGCAGCAGATTCACCTGGAAAGGTCAAGATTATCATTAAATATCACATTGTAGCCATGTACATGCAAGTAAAACTGGGATGAGATTTTATTTGAACAAGAACATGTGATTAATAAATTTCTCATCCTCAGAGCCCCTTACTCTGAATGGATTGCTCACTTCAGACATAAATATGATTTATGGGTGTGTGAGGTAATATCAATGATTGTCTGAGAATGAAATTGGGAAAATATGAGTGCTGAATGAATGTGGGTGAAAGTGGCTCGGTGTGACATGAGAGGGAATATTTGAATGTGTTACCTGCAGCAGCAGTTCAGCAGATCTCTTCCTCTCCTCCTCCAGTCTGACATCCATACTATCCAGCTCCACTCTCATCCTGTCTGCTCGCTCAGACGACACCTTTCTCTCCTCACGCACCACATGTCTGGAAACGAGGTTTACACAAT
The DNA here is from genome assembly GCA_900302615.1 of Holocentrus rufus. Lineage (NCBI taxonomy): Eukaryota > Metazoa > Chordata > Actinopteri > Holocentriformes > Holocentridae > Holocentrus > Holocentrus rufus. Next base: position 5,519 of record OMLF01013339.1, on the reverse strand, counting down.
ACACATAAATACGGCTAAGAAGAATCCTCTTTACCTATATAGTTCTTATAAATGATGCCATAAAATCTTTGACAAACCATAAAACAAAACTAGTTTAAAGCCAATAACATCTTTTTATTGTTACCACACTGGTTCAGGGTTGTAAAACTTCTTTCTGTCTGGCACCCAAACAGAGAAAATTGCCTCACCCTGGGATCCAGAGTCAGTAAAGCATTCTAGCACCAAGAGCAGGCCTACAGATCATTTTGGGTATCAATCCATAACTTTGGAAAGTAAAACTGATAAAGTACTGATATTTGATATACTGAGTTAAATTATTTTTCCATCTGCAGCTCAGCCTTTCCTAATGGTAGCCTGATGTCATTTCTTTGCACAAATCAAATTTAGCTTGATAAAGGAAAAATGTGACATATATAAAATTTATCATGATCTACATTGGCAATATCACGTGGAAGCAGAAACAAATGATAATCTTTAACAAGTATCAAAGTCTAACTGGCTGATAATTTGAGTTTCAATAATATCTCACCACAGTGGAGGAAATCACACACATCTTAGTAATGTGATGTGGAAAACTAAACTGACCTTAGGAATGAGTAGGAGTTAAATGTGCATAACCCCATGAAAACAGTCTGGCCTCTACCTGTTGTCGGCTCGCTCGGTCTGCAGCTGCGCCTTCGCCTCCTCCAACTCTGCGCTCTTCTCCTCATACCTCCTCTGGAAGGACAGCAGCTCCCTGCACCTGTCCTCGTGCCTCCTCTGCAGGGCTGACATCTCCTCCTGCAGCATGGTGACCTGCTCCTTCTCAGACTGCAGCTCAGCCTGGGCCCTGGATGTCTGCAAAGTCACCGAAAAGTCCCATTAATCCACATTTCTCAATGTTTACCTCTTGTCTCTCCCTACTTACCTCCACAACAGAGCCCCACAGAAAAATTAAAAGGGATGTCTGTCTTTCTAGTCCGTAAAGTATGCAGTAAGAATATGATCAAGCTGACCCAGTTGCATGCAGAGACACAGTAAACCCTTGTTAGCCCAAAAAGCAGAAAATAAGGGTGAATTTGAAAAACAGGAATCTTCATGAAATATGAAAGGGAGTTGTCAGTTGTCAAAAACGGGGGGAAAAGAACTCAGCAGTAATGAGCAAATGAATAAATAAACCACATCCCTGTTTTGGGTATTTACCTGTTCCCTCTGCATTTGGAGCTCCTGTTGGGCCTTGAGAGCCTTATCTCTTTGGGTCTCCAGGTCTTTCTGTACCCCCAACAGCAACTGGTCATATTTTCCCTGAAGTTGAGCAGCATTCTTCTCTTCAACTGCTGACTTAGCTGGGACTGCAGGATGTAAACGGTAGGGGTAAGAATAACAAACTGTAAGTCATTCCTCATAAGTTGTCCCTTGATAAGAGAGCCAGGTAAATGTCTAAAATCTAAATTTAGAGTATGACCAATCAAAAATGTGTGTGTGAAGCAGTTCATTATTTACACTCTCTCATACAACTGAGACATACACCTTAACCGAGAAAACTAGGCTAGAGGATGACGCCATGGTGAGACCTAGGGGATTTTAAGTGACGCATAAAATCTGTTTTTAAAATGCAGATTTGGCAGCAACAGCACACAGAACAATGAAGACCAATTTGGCAACTGACAAATTCTACAACAACCATGTGAGAGGCCTGGAGAGATGCTTGATGGCGATAAACTGAACTGGTCTGTTGGCAGGCAGAGAGCAGAACACAAGACAAGAGTGAAAGACCATGTACAGAATGCTGCCTGCCTATTCTTGTTAACTTTGCTGTTGCTAAAGAAGAGTTTGCAATACCAGAGTTAAAATAAGCTGCATGTTTTTAATTGTTTCCTTTTCTCAGCGTGCCTCCTTGAGGTTGTTGTTGTGCTTAAACAGACTTAATACACTGCATCATTTCTCCTAATTTCCTTCTCCCACCATGTGCGCTGGCTTCTTAGTTTGACCATCATTTTTGCTGTTGCCAGTGTTGCAGAACATCCCAAACACAATTACACTGCAAAATTAAGTTAACATCAGATGACAGTCCTATTATATACCAGTTCTGCATTTGGCTTTCAATTGTCCAATCAACTAAAAGCAGTGGTGCTATAGAAAAAAAAGCTTTTCATTTTAGTACAACAATAAAATAGTTCCCTCTCTCACCATCTGAGCTGGACTCATGTTTTGGCTGCTGCTGCAGAGCCTGGTTGGCCTGGGCCAGCTGCTGCTCCAGCTCCAGCGTGCGGGCCAGGATGGACTGGACGTAGGCCTCTCTCTGCTGGTCGTACACCAGCCACTGCTGGTTCTTCTCAAGAGCCTGGTGGGGCGATGTGCAAACCATATGCTACACATACTCTTTTCTGATATCATAACAATCCAGTTACATATTATGAATTTCAATCATAACCACTGTTCTGAGAAAAACAAACCAAACTGAACAAAAAACACAATATTTCCTGCAGGGTTTTTGCAAATGTGAAGAGTAGGGTGTAATTTTAGTTGTGTGACCCAGAGGTGCTTCTTACCACAGCTGAGTGAACATAAAGGAAACATTGCATCTATCCTTATAAATAAAGTTGAAGAAATTTACATCCCTTGAATGGCAAAATGATAATACGAGCCTTTTAGAAATGCTGAATGATAGATTTGTTGTTCCTCTGAGGGTATTTGGGTGGACTGAACTGCATTAAATATATTGTAGTTACAAGGCTTTAAATATTGGTTAGTGGTAAGGAGAGATGTACAGAAACTACAAACAAGAACACACATACACACAACGAACAACAGTGAGTGAACTCACATCTTTTAGTTGATCCTGGACCACTGCCAAGTCCCCGGGAGGTACCTGACCACCATTCTGTTAGAGAGAAAAACATAGGTGGCTGGTCATTAGCACTGTTTCACATGGACCCACGACTGATATGCACTGGCAACAACACTGACCATTAGATGTGTTTGTTGGGGGGGAAAAACATATTTGCAGTTATACTGGCATCTAAAACAAACAACAAAAAAGATAAAAAAGGAAAGGACTGCAGGGTGTTTTTGAATGGTCCAATGTTTGACAGCCTTCCAAGGAGGACTGGCGCTGTTTTAAAAGCAAAGAATGGCCCTACTCCTTGCAGTACTTGATATTCCTATATTGTTAGGCATGTCTGTTATTTGCCATTAATTTTCTCAGCATTTGGGTAAACTCTCAAGGGAGCTGTCAACTTAAAGCCTGTAGGTATTAAACCACTCACAGGTTGACTTGTTTATGTTTTAATATTTCATAATGTGAGGAAAAACCCTGGAACAAGTGACCAATATGTGCACTATTTTTCTAGATTTTGCATTTATTCAGTACTTCACAGAGCTGCCACTGTCCAGAGGACACCATACTCTTACTGGAACATATTTAAACTGGGCCCACCATGGGAGCAGTTTCCCCCTCTCTCAGGCAACATACCTGAGGTCAATTCCTCGACATCCATCCCTAGAAGACGGCTAGCCATCATAATTCTGTCATCCTGACCTCGACATGCACCTCTGATCCCACCCCATGCCTAAGCCCAGACAAGCCCCTCATAGTAGTGTCAAAACAGTAAGCAACTACATGATCATCTCCTTGCTAAGGCTCTGTGAGCTGCTAAGAGTGCTACACTTGACCGGGCAAGCATCATGAGCCTGTCAACTTTTTCCAGATGGATTTAAACGTATGTCCCATAAACTAAGCCCCTAATAGCCTTTGCAAATGCGCGAGGGAGGAGGGACAGGATGGTGGGTTTGCTGTCCAGATTATGCCCAGTAATGCTTTTGGAGCTAAGCCAAGGGCTTGAAGGGTGGCGTGCATTCCTGGAAAATTACTTTCTTTACCAGAGAGATGTTATGATAAGAATTTTCACTTGCAGTGGCAGTTCAAGGATACCCAAATCAAAGATGGCTTTATACTGTATGCATCTACAAGCACTGAATATTGAATCTATTCTTATCACACCAGCACTTTGTAAACAGGGGATTCACTACTTCTTAAACTCCTAGAGACCCCACCAAGATGAAATCTAAAATGTACTTGTATTTTTCATATTTTCCAACCCTGAGAATCCAGAAATAGGGAGATTTTCATGTGAGAGGCTTCCCAAAAATATTTTAAACATAACAAAGAAACTAGAGTACCAAAAATGCATCTGCATCTTTTAATTACTTGTAAAAAAAAAAAAAAAAATACTGCTGAAACTTGCAGGCATTTTTCTTTTTCTTCCAATTCTCCATTTCATTTTGGCTCCAACTAGCACTGAACTAATAACGTAACCATAGAAACCACATCTTCAAAGCAATGTATTTTGTTGACTGTTTGGACACATTAGCGATAGTATAGAGCTTGTGTGCTACTGATTAACATATATAGTTAATGTAGACAATCATATATGATCAAAATATGTAGAAAATAAGGAGAAATAAAATCAGGGGAGGTCACTGTGAGAGGAGCATGAAAATCAAAAAGTCCTCTGGGAAATTGAAGAGGATTGATGTTTAAGGCATTTTCTTCATCTTTTCTTTGCATAAAATATAGGTTCTAAAAGGCTTACATCTGTGCATAAAAGCGAGTGCGTGATACTTGACGTCAGCCACTTCATCCCTGAATAAAAACCTCCTTACTTGTGACTTTACCACCTAAGCCTCTCCAGAAGTCAGGGAGAATCCTGATGGCTGTTGTTAACATAAAGCGCTGCAGTGAGGACCGGCCATGTTCAAAGCATCAGAGGGGAGCAGTGCTGACCGAGGATCAGCGTTGTCTTTTGAAAATGAATCAGTGCTTAAGATCATGAGGGACCTGAGTGGTAACCACAGAGCAGTGCCGCCGCAGTCTGAGGAGAGGCTTTGCTGATTATATGAACTATAAAACAATAGCATTAAGCCCTGAATACATGAAAAAGAATTAAGACATTGAAATGTGAAAATTCCTTTGTTTTTGCAAATTGATTACGGTGTCTCTGTCTTCTTCATTTAGAAAGGACATAAAAATGACATTGCCATAAAAAACTAATTCATGTGTGTGTGTGGTGAGTTGCAGACTGCGTTCTCATACAGAGGTGGGCGGTCACAGGCAGCACAATAGAAAGACACCTGCATTCACTTTCCCAGCGTATCGTTTTGAGCTCTTGGTGCTTGTGCTTTCAGCTTCCATCTGAATATTAAACACTGCAAATGGCTGGTCTGCTCCAGACTGAAATACTAGTCAGTCAGCTGCTGGGGACAGTAAACATAGAGCAGACACTCCCATCTAGTGGACAAAAGGGCAACTGCAGCTGTGTTTCCCAATTCATCATCATCTGTTGTGTGGAAAGGACTCTGAAACAGCATGTTCTCTAGATTTTCACACAAACTAATGACATGAATACAAATGAAAACTTTTTAAATGAGGTAGCTGCTATTCTAGACAGGGTGGCCCACTGACTGTTCAGCTGCAGATGAAACACTATTCTATGACCAGTGGCAATTTTCCCACCAATTTAAATTTTAGTCATTGTGCG
>OMLF01013338.1:0-26762 GCA_900302615.1 Holocentrus rufus | reverse complement strand
TAAAGAGGAAACTCGCAACACAAGATCAATATCTGCCTTGTTAATTCGCCCAATCAGTACCATCAAGGACACCATCAGTCTCCACGATAAAAGCCTTGATGGAAACTATTTGCACTACTGAAGAGGCAGTGCATATTAAATGTATGGGGATCTCATGGTAGACGGCGTTATGTTTTTTATATAATTTTTCAAGTTCAAATTGCAGGCGCTTTGACTTCCAGCGCCCTTGAGAGCCGAGTTCGCCGCTCCACCTCGCCGTCGCGCTATTGCATCAAGCCCGTCGTCAATGAACGATCACTTTTCAAAGCTATTTCTATCAGCGATGTTTGGCAGGGGAGGCGATTTTGAACAAGCAGAGGACTGCACATTGATTTCACACTGAAGTCGGGGTGTTGATAACTTGCGCAGCTTGAGCAAATCCATTTTAAAGGTGTTTTTGTGCCCACGAGGGATCCCTTAACCACTGCCTGCATAAGGGAATTACTCTGCAAAAAACATCACTTCAGCCGTCGCGTCCCCCAGCCACATGCTGTCTCTGACAGTCCTACTTCCCACCCCAAAAACACTTTCAAACACCCCTATGGTTGTAATAACAAGGGCTCTGTTAAAAACTTTTGGGGTGCCAGTCGCACTTTATTTCTCACATCTAACGGAAGAAAATGAACTCCTGATCCCTTGGAAGAAAGAGAGTATTTTAAGGAGGCTTATTTCCTTGGCTCCACTGGGGAAAACACTGCAAAAAAAAAATCTTACCAAGTCATTTAATCTAATGCTGATTTTTTTTTCTCAGAAAAAGTGAAGAATTCTGCAAAGATAATTTCACGTTTTCAATGCAAATCATCCTGTTTGTTTTTGTTCTTGGTTCCCGTTAAGAAGTTGTATTCAAATGCACTCTAATGATCTGGAGCTGGAGCTTACATATGCAGCTGACTGGATTGTTACCTGCATTTAGAAACGTATTACCCCCCTTTAATGATCGCTCGGTGTGTACTGAACGTACTGGCATGTGTATCTGTCCCTGATGAAGGTGTGCCGGGTGAAACGCATTAGATTTTTTACTGTTCCAAAATGGGCAAGCCAGGTGAATAAAGGCTTTTTTGTGACAATGAAGAGTTGCTTTGGGACCTTTCTTGAATATGCAAATCACGCCGTTTCAAGCATTTTCTTGAATCAAGCCTCACATTCTCGACAGTAATGGAGTGGCCTGTTTAATTCAGTCTTCTTTTGAGATGCAGACACTTGTTTCTTCAAAATTCTTGAAATATGCGCAACTGCATTGAAACCGTGGAATGGAATAAGGTGCAATTTGCAAAACTGCCGAGGGTCAATCAAAGTGACGACCCTTTAGACTCAACAGACAAAACGTGGAATAATAATCAACTGTCAAATTATGTACTTATTCCACTTTTTTGTCGGTTTTGCAGTCCTCACTTCAATCAACCCTCAGTAGTTTTGCATAGTGCGCCTTCAAGACTGATTATGAGGAAAAATACTCTTGTTATGATGGACTTTTTTTTTTTGCAGTGAAGTGGAAATGTCTTCGAGGAGCCTCTTCCCTGGGAAAACACGCCGCCCTTGAACCAAGACGGATTGCGCGCCTAACATTGCATTTGACAAAGCAGATAAATATTAGCCTGGCTGGAGTGATTTAAGCTCATAGCCCACTTGACTGCGGGAGAATGAACAGCCATTAAGGAGCGAGCGTAACAAATGGCAAGCGCTGTAAAACACAGGACAAAGACAGAAAACCCGGGGCAATGAATGAAAAGGTAAATGAGACTAACGAGGAACGAGGCAGGCAAAAGAGACATGTCGGGGTCGGTGACAAAGGGGGGACTACAGGTTAGAGAGCACTTTGGTGAGATAATTGGGTGAGGCTGCTCAGTTGTAAAGGGACCAACGAAGGCTTATCACGTCGTTCTCTAGATGGAGGGGTCAAGCGGGATCCATTTTCGCTCATCTCTCCCGGACTAATTTAATCTTTGTGTGCCAATTACAGGCAAAATGATCCCCGTCCCCATCTGTGCACAAGATACCCAAGGAGTCCGCACTCAAGCATGCATGCACACGTGCAAAACGCCCCCGCTGAAACACTATCCCCTCTCCCTCGGACCACAAATGCCAAGCAACTACGTGGTCCATCAATAGTGCACTTTGCCCTCCATTGCATGACCCAGATCTCGGGGAAAAGGCAGGTAACATTATATGGTAAGCCGCACAGAGAAAGAGGGGGACAGTTTGAGAAAGAAAGGGAAGGGGGGGGCGGGGAGGTAGAGCAAAGGAAAAAGAGCGATGATGAACAAGGAGACTGGTGCTGCACTGCGATCTTCATTGGTCTCAGATATGAGATGCTATTTTGGGCGATAAAGGAAAAGCCCCAGGGAAGCTGGAGAGGAGATGAGGGAAATGAGAATGCTTCCAGAAAAGATGTGTTGTCCAGGCCATATGCAAGTGAGGGTGTGGGGATCCGGTTTTGTGCTGAGACGAGGTGATAGATTGGGTGGGAAAATAAAGTCTCCAGGTTTATGGGTACAGCAGTCAGCTTTCAAAACGCAGGCCACAATAACCGTGGCGTTCAAGACATACAGGCACACACACACACCACAACCTGGCGTGTGCGGCTTAGTAGCTTTAGAGTCTTAGCGTTAACCTTTGCTTGACATCTTAATCTTTGCAGCTTTGTGAAGTGTCAGGCAGTCCTCAAGGTCCATGTAGATATGGAACGGCGAAATGGAAATGGGAGAATCCACTCCGCAAAGGTCACAGCTACCCACACACAAACTATTGAACGATTTCTGAGAGGAAATCCACTTCTTAGCAATGTGCGAATATCAGGCTGCTTCAAATATAATATGTTTGCTTGCAGAATTCTGAGATTGGAAGTCTTTGAAACTCGGTGAGTCATTCGCAACGTACATCAACCACCAACCCCCTTAAAAAAAAGAACCCTTTTTAAAATTGTCTTACAGCTTTAAATTGTACCTTTTGAAGCTGTGCCAGACCACAGACTGCATCTCTGATGTGTTGTCACAAAGTCAATCATAACACAAGAAAGAAAGCAAAAGGACTTTGTTCTGACTGTACAATTGAAGCGTTTTGTTCCGTATTGACAAATCCATCATTTGAAAAAAACTGGCAACTAATCTTACAGAATGATTGACAGCAGAAAGTAAAAATTACTTATGGACCATTTGAAAGGGTAGCAGATAAGTCTTTGCTTGACAAATCGCCACTTGCCGTAATGATTTTCTTACAAAATGGACTCACTGTATTTTGGAAAAAGAACTCTTCAAGGCAGTCGACAGGTTTCTGTATAAATCTGGACCTCCGGATTAATCCCCCCTTCCTCCTCCCCGGATAATAAAACCTGTCTTCGACTGCCCCTAATCCCCCTAAGGAGTGTGGAGATTACCAAGATCCTCTGAATATCTCACATTTCTCACAAGAGTACAAGACGTTTCTCACTGCCCTGAAGGGACTGCACAGAGGAGTTTTATTTAAGAGAAAACAATAAGCGTCATTTAAGAAAATATTCTTCAGCTCAATCTTAGATTCTGCCACACAATCACTCATTCAAAGGAAGATCTAAGACAAAAAACACTGCCATTTTTATCTGCTCATGAGTTCTTAATGACAGGATTCATTTTTTATTTCGTGCCGTTGAGTTCTCAGCCGGGACAGGGAGCCAAGATCGTGATTGTTCCACCGTGAGGCTTTTGACGGAGGCTATATTTGCGGTGGTCTTGGCACGTGGGATTGTGGCATAACTGACCATATGCCGAGACTTTCATGAGGAGATATTTTTAAACGCAGGTTCGACATCATCAGCAGGCTGGTGGGGGCACACGGTCTCGACTCATGAAGTGTGAAGAAGAGACACAGCTCGTTCCTCTGAGTGAGAGACCTCAACATCTGCTATTCATGAAGAAACATATGACCTCATTCCCTTGGTCTCCTTCTCTTCCTTTATCTCTTCATCAGAGAACCGAGAGAGCTCGGATTGTGTAAAGACAGGACAGGATTTTTATGACAAAATCACAAAGCCGATATCACAAAGGTGGGGTGCACCAAAGAACGTCCCGTCCCATCACTGAAACCCTGTAGATTTGCCCTGTTTACCCAAATGAAATTCTGGGTTTGTACACTTCTACACCCAAAAGAAGTGATGAATTGAAACTTCAGAGCGAAAAACAAACTGTCTCCCAAACAGCCGTGAGTGAGCGCTCCATTCCGAGAAAGCTGGACTCACCAACGTCAGATCTTTCCCTCTCCCCGTCCCTTTGGTTTCCCTTCGTATGAAGTGATCACAGAGAAGCTCGTTTGGTAAACACGAGCGCGCTGTGTGCCGCTCACTGATGTCAAGTCAGAGGATTTCAGGGTTCTGAGGCTGAAATTTTCCAAACTTTTGCCTCTCGCTGCCAATTGGAGCTGCCATTGTGCCAAATTGCCAATGGTGACATTCAACTGAAACCAGCCAAACCTAACCAAACCGACAATTTCCCTCTTCGCAATATCAGATAATCAGTGTGTTCTTGACAAATTCTCTTTTGTGTTGAGGTTTCGATAATTTAATCTTGAAGGACAAGATTTCCCGCACAGTGTGAGCTTGTTAGCAACCGGGTTAGTGCGCGAAAACTTGATGGATACGCTTAGAGACTGAAAATGAAAAGCAATACTGCCTGGCAAAGGACAGTATCAGTCCTAAAGCAATAAGGAAATATCCTCTCTTGCAAACTGGACAAATTTCCCCTATAATGTACATCCTTCTCTGCCATCTTGTCATGTAGCCATCTTGAGCTGAGGATTTAAATTGACTTACTGTAGCTGCAAGGAAAGATTAATGTCAGAAACTTGCAACCAGATGTTTTTTGCCCTTATGGTCTGCTATAGATCTCAGTGAAACATGGTTCTGCGAGGAGGCAGACGGAATCTCATATCTAAAAAATGATGTCTGGACATCTCGAATAAAACATGGATCCTTACTACTGCTATAAGCCTCTACTCCGACTTTACCAAAATTCCGTCACTACTCATTTAACATAACTGGTTTGACAATTAAACCCCTTGCATGATTAATGTATATATTTCAAAGCTTATAGAGTCCTTATAGTCATCAGTAATGGGTGGCATTGCCAAATTAACAGCTTAAAACGGTGATTTCCCACTGTGTCCAGAGTGAACTGGGCTAATTAGACTCAGACTGATCTCTGCTTTGGCCAGCCTACATTCTTTGCTCTGATCTGAAATAATGAGGTCAGTAATAAGGTTACACTCTCTGACTGCTCAGTGTGAGGCTGGCCGCTGAGGACAAACAGGGCGACTTGGCAATTGAAGCAGGTTTGACGTCTGGCCTACAGCAATTTACAACCTGCTGTGATGTGAATGCTGTAGCCCCATGCTGCGAGCAAAGCCCTGTAGGAGCCAGCTGACCAGTTGTGTGCTTATCTAAAACTACTTTAACTTGTCATATAGTATCGGACGTCAGAGTGGACAGAGAAAGAAATTGCAAGAAATAGTGTTGGCAGATGGCTGGATGTTATAGAATATACTAATTCTATGTTAAGCAAGGCAAGAAGGCAGGAATGAAGGGAAGGAGGGAAATAAATAAATCTAGAATCTAGAGGAGGCGAATTGTGAAAGCATGTTTCAGTATGTGCTGCGCCGTGACACACTTCATCACGACTGGTTTTGCTGGCACATCTTTTAAACAAGCGCTAGTTTTAGCCAAGTGCTCTGATTATATAAATATGCATTCAAACCATGCTGCTAATTCCCATAAAGCACAAATAGCCACGCTTTATCAAAAATGGAATTGGTTGCTATGCCAACTCTTCAGGTAACCACGGAGCTAATTATTGATCATTCTCTGATTCCCCTGGTTGTTATTCTAATTCAGGTCCTCCGCTCTGCAGAAACTTCTCACACATACCGTCATATCCCCGAAGATGAAAAACGACAGTGGTGGTGGTGCACTTCTGGATGAGATTTGGTGAGAAATATCATGTTGTTGCAACCGCTCTGGTTCATGTCTGACATATTGCAGCCATCTAGTGCAGACATTTTCATATTGGCAGGATGATGTTCGAGAGAGGTGACCTCAAGGTGACTCGGAAGTGACCGAGAGCTCAGAAGCAGACAGATGGTGCTTCTGTATTCAGCACAGACGAGCAGGCCAACATAAACTGAATGTACAAAATATTAAAGGACGCTTATGCTCCTCATGAAATACACTAATGAGGTGAATCTGGGTGAAAGACATTCTCTATGCTATCTTTCCCTATAGATTTCCCATATTAAATCAAAGCCAATCACAAAGGGATGGAGAGAGACAGAAAGGTGACTTAGGGAAGGATTTTTACATCCACAACCTACAATTTAGATGTGGATTGTTCAAAAGAGGCTGGGACTCAATATCTGGAAGATGTTCCTAACATTTTGAACATTCAGTCTAGACACCAACTTGGGGTCACACTGCATAAAAATCCTCATCTTCACAAGTCATTTAGTCTCATCTTCAGCGTTAAAATCTTTTCTTCAAACAAGTCAAAAAAATCTGCCTTTGGGATGAGATAATCCCACTTGTTTCCAATGCAGTTTCACTTGTCTCAGGATTTTTTTTTTTATAAATATGTTGAAACACGGCAGAATAAAGCAGATTAGTCCACTATGATCAAAAAAATGACACTTGATAGCATTGGAAACTAGTGGGATTATCTCATCCCACTGGTAGATGTTTTACTTTGTTTCAAAAAAACAAGATTTTAACAAAATATGAGACTAAATGGTTTGTTAAGGTGTTGATTTTTCCAGTGTATTGAGAATCCTAATGTCATTCAGGCAGTTTTAATAGCACTTGAACTCAGTGCCCACCTTTTGAGACCCAAACCTCACCAAGGGACGAGAGGTAAAGGGGAAGAGAAGAGACAGTGGATGCAACTTTATGTGCTGATGTTCAGGAAATACGTAGGAATGCCAAAACTTTTCTAGAAATCTTCTAAGTCAAAACAATTTAACAAGTGCATGGTTTGAAGGCTGAGTAAAGACTTTCTCCTCTGCAAACTACATCAACCACAGCCCTGGATCTAGCCTTAAGATAAGTGTGGGCGAGATCTGCTCCCGTGATGTTTGATCCCTGACTGACTGCAGTCCCATCGCTCCATGTGACTTACATAAGAAGAGAGTCATCCTACATTATGCACATGCTATTACTGAGTTGGAGCATTTTCCGCAAACTCCAGACTTGAGGAAATGGGGTTTTTAAGCGCTTTATAGATCAAAAAGGGGGATGATGGAAATCCGTTTGGACCTGTGTAGTGCTTTTGTAATCAATGGTTATCTCAGACTTTTGGATAGCTGTAAAACAATGGGGATTTTACACTGCAAGCGCAACCAGAACACACTTTCACCTCTCTTTGTGGTGCACAAAGAGGTTAAAAAAGAGTGGAATCAGGACCAAAAATACAAATAAATCCACCAAAGCAGAAATATCTTACAGGCTCGAACAGAATAACATTAAATACTGTAAAATTAAGCCGGCGATATCTCTTGATAACACATGCACACGCAGACGCAAGTACACACACCGTTACAATCCCTTCGCTGCCATCGCCATGTGCATCACGGTACATCATGGCAGGGCTACATAGCCCGAAGTGACAGCAGAAGAGCCTTTCAGGTCTGATAAAACTGCAGCAGGAATCCTCATGGCAACAGATCATTGCATGCAGGATAAGCACCGAATCGTCTTTATTTAGCATTTAATTTAAAATGACAGGAAGGCTGTACTTAATTGTTCTTCTATTTCCAGGCCAATCAGTGCTGCTTAGTGCCCAATTTTTTTTTTTAAACTCCGTGGACAGAAAATCAAACCGAGCATTATCCTCGCGAATTGAGAGGCTTCATGTGACAGATTCATGAGTATTGGATGATGATGGGCTTTGAGTCGTGGTGCATTTGCATCAAACTTGATACCTAGACTTCCCTCTTGCCACTTTACCTGTAATAGATGTACACATGTTACTTCAACACCATTGACACCAACTGCTTGTGATAAATCCAAAATACCAAAGTGTTAGACATCATATCATATAATCTATTACCTGATGCTGTGATATTTCACCTGGAATAATAGTGTGAGGTACAGCTGAGCTGCTGCAATGGCTCACGGCAAAGTTGTCAGTGTTTCTATTAGTCCACACCCGTAAGAGTTCATTTAACACATATCAGATCTGCGAGTGAACAAATAACGCTCAAATTAACACTTGTCACCTCCAAATAATTTCCCCCTGAAAAATCAATTAACACTGGAACATTCACTGTATAGCGTGAGGGAGGGAATCGGTCCTAAAAAACTATCCATATCGAAAAGTACAGTGCAAATTAACAAGTGTTGATTTTTCAGTGACAAGAATTTGGAGTTGACAAGTGTTGACTGGAGAGCTGATATGCCTTCGGGGCAGCTGTTTGAAACTATCCGAAAGTGTTAAATTAATGTAATGGTGCAGCCATAAAAAGATGTTGGGTTTGGATATTTCACTCAATATAAGCACCTTTAGTGAAGCGCTGCAACCAGCAGGTACCAAATATGTATCAGGGTGCCCACACATTTTCACAGACAAAATTTCAAAACTTTTCCATGACTTTTCAAGGACCCATAATAAAATTTCCATGGCCATTCACAACTTAAACGTACACCAACAGAGGTGAATTTGAAGGGGTACAACATAGTCATGTATCAATGCATGTTATGTTATAATGCCAACGGCTATGGAAAGTTGGACTTGCACATCAAAACATTACAAGGAAGATTATCCATGGAAGATCACTGTAGTTAATTTCATTATAGATAATAAAATTTAATTACATGACTTTTCCTAAACTTTCAGTGATTTTACTTAATTTCATGACTCTTCCAAACCTGGAATATGAGATTTTAAAATTCGATGACTTTTCCAGGTTTTCAATGACCGTGGGAACCCTAATATATTGTCGTGCAATATGGAAAAAAATGACATTTTGAAGTTACTTAAGGGGAAATTGGAGGGGAAATCAGGCAGTAAGGGGTTAACGCTGATGGGTGGCACACAGGAGAGTCCTTCCTCACATTGCAAGTTTACGGATTGGAAGATTCTTGGACGCCCTCGCTGTCCTCCTCAGCCCTGTTTAACACTCTCAGCGGCATATGGAGATTTGCTCTCTGAACCAACTAAAAAGCAAATTGGCCTCAACATGCTGGCACCACACCTCAGAGGACCCTGCCCTGCTTAAGTGATTTACTCCCCTAAGCTTAATTGCATTGCTTCTGTAATTACAGGAAATTGAAACGGGCCTTCGGCTGAGAACAGCCGGTCTGCTGGCTCTGTTTTCTCAGCGTGGCGGAGGTGGACGCTGGGGATTATGCAGCGATGATAACATATGCCATTTGGTGGACACTTTTACAGCACCGCAGCGCCACAGTACCACGCATTACACTCTAATTACAAAGATCATACACTTTTTGGCAAAGGTAGCCTTGGTGGAACCTGAGGAGCGTCGTTTGTCTTGGATTGTCCCTCTTTACGTGCCGTAGACGGTGATATGTAACAAATATAGTTTAGGATGGCTGCTTTATTACTGAAGTCAGCCATGCACAAAATAATATGGGATTGACTGTGTCGGCTATTGATTATTTGTTAGGGGCATCAGGCTACAGGCTGCACGCTGGTTATCTCTGCAATGCGCTAAATAAGGATTAAGAACAAGTGTCGGACCAGTGGATCCGAGACAGGTTTTAGTGTAATAAAGGCTTGGAGCAGGTTCAAGCAAAATGAGTGCCAGTGGGTCAGTGAGTGAGCGAGTGACTGACTGACTGACTGACTGACTGAGGGAATAAATGACTTAAGCAAGTGAACGAGTGAGGTAGCAAATAAGTGGGTGGGGAAGTGATTGACTGAATTTGGAGTACATGAGTATGAGCAAGTAAATGAGTGAGTGAGTGAGTGAGTGCATAAAAAAGTGAGTGAGTAAATGAGTGCGCAAGTGAACGAATGAGTGAGCGAGAGAGCAAATGACTAAGTGAGTGACTGGGTGAACGAGTAAATGAATGAATGGGCAAGAAAGCAAATGAGCAGGTAAACCGATCAGTAAATGCAAGTAAAATGAACGAGTGAGCAAAGAATGAGTGAGCAAGTGAAGGAGTGAGCGAGCGCGAGTGAATTAATTTAAAAGAAAAATAAGCGCGTGCACGTGAATGAGCGAAATTAGAATATTAGAGTGACAGTGACTGACTGCATATTGATAGAGTGAGTGATTATTGTGTGAGTGAATATTTAGTCAGTGAATGACTGACTGAATAATGTATGAATGAGTGAATATTTACTGAGGAAATTAATATCTGACTGACAGAATATTGAGTGAATGGATTAATAACTGATATGACACTTGACCCCCCACACCTCTCCCCTCACCGTTTGCTCATCTGCGCACTCTTCTTGTCCCTCTTGTTCATCACCACCGGCACGCAGTTGGTGAGCTCGGTCCAGTCGGCGTGCAGCCCGCAGCTCCAGCCCGTGGAGAACCGGGAGAAGAGCCACGACTCGGCTTTCCCGGGCCGGTGGCACGTGCACTTCCTCTGGCCGGGCATGCAGTCGCACGGCTGCTCCAGCTGGATGTTTTTCACCAGGTGCCGTCCAAACGTGGTCCCCCCCGTCTTTTGTATGTGCAGGAACACGATCACATCGTCCCCGCGGATGTTGAAGTCGACGTGCCGGTCCAGGTCGCGCTCCGTGAAGTTGAATTTGGAGGTGATTTTGGAGGGAAGGTCCTCGTCCGCCTCCGGCTCCGCGTACATTAAGTCATACCTGGATGAATACCGCTGGAATAATCCCTTCTCCTCACTTTTGAAGTAGCATGTGTTGCTGTCCGCCGGGCACACATACTGGTACCCGATCATTAAAAAGAGCACCGCCGCAACAGGGATGAAGATGAGTCTGTTGAACTTCTCCTCCATGGTGGAAACGGGATAAATCACGCCGTGGGCACAAGCGGTAACGTGGTGTCCGACTCCCTCTCCTCTCCCCCTCGTCTCATCGTGCACTTTCACTTTGCTCCTTTGACAGTTTAAGTCCTACCAGCAGGTAAGAGTAATTTTTTTTGCAGGGTATCGCCTTACCTGTCACGCAAATGCCTCGTCTCTGGAGCAGGTCTACTCACTAAACTTGACAAGCGACGTCCGCGCGCGTCCACCACCACAACACACATTGACAGATTCACTTATTTGCCGAATCATCTTTCCTCAGAAATAAAACTGGACGGTGGCAAACTGGTGGCAAGCCTCCCTTGGTGCGTCTTGCGGCGACACTGTCCCATCCTGTGAACTGGTCAGTCCGAAACAACACATCCCCGATCCCCGCCTGCCTGAGGAGCGCTCGGCTCGGCTGCCCTGCCAACTGCTGATCAGTATCTGCGCCAGTAGCGCCGGTGTCAAGACAGAGAGAATTGACAGGATGACTTCCGGTCACGATTTTCAAAATAATGCCCTTATTGGCAACATATGACGTATGCAGCCTTTATTGAGTGGTATGAAAATACAACAGTGTCAATTTAATCTGGAATCTATATTAAATGTAAATATGATTGTTGTTTGCCAAAATATAATTTCCACAGAATGTAGCCTACTAAAAGGAGGGAGGGATGTCAACAGTGGTAGCAGAATTATTCTTAAAGGCTCTATTGTGAGTTAAAGCATTCTATTTCATTTCAGCCATAAAAAAGAAACCAATTACAAATACCATGTGCTTGACATATTGTCAGACTAAGCTGTGAAATTCACATATTCAAAGACAAAATGAACCAGACGAAAGATCAATTTCCATTGAAAGCAAAATCACAGCTTTTCTCTCTGTAATGATTGTTCTGAAATCACAAGATAATAATGAAAATATTGGAGTAATGGTTCTTCTGTCATGTCCTTCTGAATGCTCACTTTGGTTGAAATGTTGATTGAAACTCTTCACTGCTGGGAGCATTATTAAAGTGTGCAGATTCACGCTCTGTATTCAAACAGCAGTCCAGCATCTGTGTGCATACCATTATATTCTGGCCTCCTTTCAGTAGCTCCAAAAGTATAACTATAGCCAAATATTTGTTTTTATTTTGAAGATAAAATCCCCTAATTTTCAGCCTTATTCTAGGTTCGAAAAGCCCATCAGGGCAGTTCAATATGCCAAGTATACTGGGCTGCCAAAAATACACAAAGAAAGACCCAATCATGAACATGGAAGACTGAAAGGAAGACTGCTCATATGGTGGAAAGGTCCATTTTATCATATATTACTACACCAGATGATTTCGCTGAGTAGTTCCTCCTTTCTGGCTGAAGGTATGCTTTTTGGTAAAATAAGCTGCTGTAGTATTTGGTTAGAATGAAAATGATCGTGATACATTGTCACACATTGGTTTAACCACTCACTTAACTGACTTTGAATTTAGAGAGGCATGCTTAATGGGCTCAAGACCTCCTTCGAATGGGCCTTGAGTACCAAAGTCCGCTCCCGTTGCAGGGTAGTGGAACATATCACTGGATGTTACCTTCTAGCTCCTTGCAGAAAATGTTTTAGGAGAGGGTGAACAAACATTGACCCCTCTCCAAATCCCTCATGACAAGGGGAGAATACTGATGCATCCACTTTGATAGCAGAATGTGCCTGTCCCCTCTCAAGCAGGTGTTGGAGAAAACAGAGCACAGAACCAACTTAGCACATAATTTCTCTCCATACCACCTTTGGAAACCCCAATCATTTTGCCTCATCACATGAAATGGTGGGTTGTGCTTGTGCATCTTGGAAAGACTTTACAATGTGTGCAGACGGGCCTGCACATATCGGTCTGTCCCTCTCAGGAAACAAACCTTGAGAGGGTGTCCCAAACTGGGCATTATGCCTATTGCTCTGCTTGTCTGAGACAAGAGTTCCCCCAGTACCGAGGAGCTGTCCCGGACAGTGCTGCCAACAGTTGAGTCATTTCTGTGTAACGCAGCGCTGTCATGTAGTCCATGGCCACCTGTCAGTCTCTCCTGCCTCACTCTGAAAAACAAGGAATGAATAAGACAGAAGGGAGGGAAAACACACAGTAGCCAGTAGCTTCTCTGGCCTTGGTGTGTGTATACACATCCATCCGCAAACCTGGGTTGTCTCAGGGCATCCGAGAGAACCATAGCAGACAGTGAGTCATCTGCCTTGTGGCAAAAAGATCCACTTCTGCTCTCCCGAACAGAGTTCATATCATAATATTGGAGTGCAATCTCGACTTGTCTCCATGAGGCTGGCCCTGGAGTTCTGCAGGTCTGGATCATGCAGCACCTTGACAGACCAGAGATTCTCTGTGACCCATCACCTCACATTCTCTGCCACCTTCAATAAACTTTCAGGTCGGATCCCGTTCAGTCTGTTGATGTAGTCCACCATGGTCCTGCTGCTGGTCCTAACTGACACTTCCTTTCTATTTAGCATTGGTGTAAAGTGTTTCTGAACCAACAAATGGCCAGTATCTTGGGACAATTTTCCCCTTAAGGCTACACACACATGTGCCTCATGCAGCCAGTCTACCCACCCTGTTTCAGAGGTCACTGAACTCCTATGTGTCAGAGTCAACATTTACCAGTTGGTGGTCCTTTATTCATTGGTGGACCTTTGGAAATCCACTGAATGAAGGGCTCTGCCACCTGTACAAAACAAGGTAGTGGGCCTCATTCCCTTCATTCAGCTATCCCAGATGGGAATAGCACAGCTTCCAGATTGCTTATGTGTCCTCCATTAGCCCGCTGTACCCAGTTCAAATTGGGGTGGTGGAAACTGACTGAAGGAACGGCTCTTATGTCCTCAAGACAAGGCTGAGGACCCAGTCCCCATTATGCTGGCTGTCCAAGAACCCTTGTATTGCCTCATTCTGACTGGCTGAGCAAGTGCATGCAAATTTTCTGTGTGCGGAGGCAACTAGATGAATGCAAGCCAACATAAATCCCCATTATAAGGTTTTGCTCCACCCGCAGACTTTCAGCCCTCCGTGCGAGCTCAAACACGCTTTCATTTTGAAGCTGCAATTTCCGAACTTCCGGCTTTGTTGTGGCTGACTTCACGCCGCATCTGCGCCAGTCATCTGTGATCTGTCCCGACTGCTGAGCCGGTGACGCAACCGCATCTCTAATCACACCCGCCGAGAGTCACCGGCGGTCTGACTGGCCTGGAGCCACTGCTAACGGAAAATCACTATAATATCTCTATAATATTACTACAGGGACTTGTAATGTGTCTGAGGTACTCAGTTGTGATTAGTGGCCTTACCGTGCTTAATGGTATTTTTATCACCTTTGGTATTACTGTATATATATTACTGTCCGTATAATATTCTCAGAGGGACTTATAGTGTGTCTGTGGTACTCAATAGTGTGTCTGTGGTAGTCTATAGAGGCCTGATCAAACTTAATTGTAGATCTATTTTTCTCTCTTATGTATGACGGTAATATTCTCTTCTAATATTCACATAGGGGCGGGTTGTGTGTCTGCAATCTTAGAGAGTTTATAATGGCTTTATCATACTCAAAGGTATTTTTATCACCTATGATATCATGATAATATTCCCATCATTTTCCTGTAGGGACTTTTAAGGAAGTTATGGTGCTCTTAGTGCATGCTGTTATCACTGTATTATCGCTGTAAGGACTTGAAGGTTTTCTACTATATTTGAATAATGTCCGTTTACAGAATCTTTATTGGGTTACCGCAGATGTTGTAAGCAGGTTGCTGTGGTGTAAAAATGCTCCGGTTGGTTTAAAATTCCATTAAAGGCAATAGGGAGGAGTATAAAGTCCGAAAGTGAGTTGGCGAGTCAGTTCAGCACCATGGACAGACTCCAACGCGTCAATTGTGTGCGTGCGTGCGTGCGAGCGTGCGTGAGCGTTTCCACTTCGTCATCATCCCGTAGAGGTTTTTCCTGCAGTTTGAACGATTCATGGTTTTCCCCTCCGCACACCACCGGACTCAAATAACCCATGTAATGCTGTTCAATGTATGGCGATAATCTAACTGTCCGCCTCACATGGACTAAAGACAACACATGCTCCTCCTCTATGCATATTCTTCCCAGTAATGCGTTTTGTTTAAGCATTTGCCAATCAAAAGCCTTCCGTTATTTTGCCTAAGATGCTCTCCATCAAGGGATTTTTTTTTTTAGCAGGATGCACTTTACTATGGATGGTATTCAATCCTCTTTCTGCACTGAATGCACTTTGCCCCCTTGCTCTGACAATGACTTAATCTCTATGGGACTTTAGTCTGTGGTTCAGGTCTCTTTATGCGTGAGTCTACAATCCCTCGTCCCTTACAGAGAGAGAGAGAGAGAGAGAGAGAGAGAGAGAGAGGATGAAAACAATCTGCTATGGAAAGTGTCAGAACAAGAAATATTTCATTTTCTAAAGGTCATGCGGTGGTGAACCGCTGGACGTGAGGCTTTTCTCACGGACGATAATGCCCTGTGTCAGCATGGAGAACAATGTGCTCTTTACCTGTACTCTAGTGGGATGGAAGGTAGTAAGACATGACACAGAGCTCAATTTGCAAAAGAAACCTTTTACACAAATGGCATGCTGATTAAAATCCGAGCAGAATTCGTGATGGGAAAAATATGCATTAGTGTTTTGTGCAGTGAAGCAGGAGTTGTGCTGTTCTGGCTGTGCAGCTGGGATATTTACGAGGTCCCTGACGCTCACTGCACAAGCCTTATGAGAAATAACCCCACAAAGTGCTGATTCAGCTGGCTGCAGCAATATACAGGGCTTCGAATAATGGAATGGGAGCTTCCAGGAAATTATGATTGGATTGGTTTTGGGATTTTTGTTTATCCATTTTTTGCACCTCCTTTTGTTTTCAGCAGACCTGTGACATAAGGCTGCCTTGATGTGACTGCAGATGTGCACTCATTGTAACTGTACCCATTTTTTTGTATCTGTACTGATTTTTTTTATTTATTTATTTTATTCCCACCGAACAACACTGAGAGGCACTGAAAAAGTTCAGAGTTGGACTCTTGCAGTGGCATCTCAGGTGAACCGAGAGTTTATGGGCATTTTTAGCAAATGAGCACACTGATGCCACTTAGCAAAGCAAATGGAACGTAAAAATGCTGCACATGAAGAAAGGAGGAAAATTACAAAACGGTGGGGTGTCAAAACAGGCTTTTTGCTGCTCATGCAGTTTCATTTCGTAGTGTGTGAAAAATGCTCCAGAACTGTTAGCCCTGCCTCATAACCTCATAATCAGAAAATATCCACTTGTGACAAGATGTTTAGGTTCAAGTCGCTGGACTTTTATGATTCTTGTTTGGCGAGGATAGGATATAGATAAAAATATGAAAAATGGTACACAGATGGAAAAAGTTGCATCTTCATTGACAGATTTAAAGGGTTACAGTCTGCATTGTTCACTTCCTCTCATTATCAGGTGTACAGATGGGAAAACAAATAAACTGAGATGTGTCCAAACCTGCAGAACATGCATTGTAAGCTATTCACATTATCATAAGATTTACAAGTTGAGATGGGATATGTACAGAAACAAGTCCAGAGGGCACAGATGTGTAGTGTCAGCTTTCACGCTGTAAAACTTACAGATGGTGGTGACGTACTGTCGGCTGTAATCCGGAAAAACAAGTCAGGACATGTAAAATGTGCTGTGTTAGCAGTAACAGATGGAAGTAGCAAACAAAATCCGTACTGTCTGGATATTATGAAGTCTGGTGGGGTTAGTTAGATCCACTGCAAAAAAAATAAATAACTTAAAATAAAAATAAAAAAAATCTCAAGTAAACAAGTTATTTAGTCTTATAATCAAGTTTTAAGATCTTGTTTTTCTTCAAATCTGGCGGTGGGATGAGATAATCCCTGGATAATCCCACTTGTTTCCTATGGACTTTCACTTGTTTCAGGAATTTTATAGTCTAAATCGTATAAATATGTTGTGAAACAAGGCAGAATAAGGCAGATCAGCCCACCACTATCAAGAGAATGACACTCAATTAAATTTTACCTTGTTTGAATAAAAACAAGATTTTAACGCTGAAGATGAGACTGCATGACTTGTTAAGATGGAGATTTTTGCAGTGTATGGTAAGATGTGCCACAAGACATATTCATACCTTAACACAAGTGCATCCATATTTGATTTTGTAGTTTTTATCATTACAATGGAGAAAAAAGATCAAATGGAAATTAACAAAATTCAATTTGGAGTCCATATCTAAAAATTACACCAGAGCAGCATTTAGGACATGCTTCTATAATTTACCCTGTTTACTTAATTATAATAACAGTCATTGTGCTACATAGTCCCAAGTCCGTTCATTTTTGGAAGTTTTTTTGTGTCAAATGGAGATATTAGATGCAGGGACTTTGCCATATCTTTGGCTTTAGTGACTTGCCACCATTGGCCGTTTGCCTCGGCTGCATGCGGTTCCAGTGACTCAGGCTGAGTGAACTCACCACTGCAGGGATTCACCACCAGGCCTTTGGACTTGCAGTGCAGCGACGGCACCATGCCAACCTGTGCCGGTCTTCCACCGCAGCCTCAGCCAAATGCTTAATAAAAAGGGACACTCTCTCCACTTGGCAATGCATGAAAGCAAGCTGTGGGCCCATGCTGGGGCCTTTGGCGGTGAGTCAGAGACAGGCCCAGATTGGTCTATCTGCTGCACTGCGAGGACATTACGCTGGTTGTTGTAGAGGAGGTACACGATGCAAGCCGCATTCTCTAGCAGGTAATTGAAGCTTTGGCGACATGTTTGATGGTGACCCATCATGGCGAGGACTAATCAGGCCTCTTGTCGTTGACTTTCAGCCCTGATGGGTCATCAAAGGCTACTTTTTATCACCGCTAGAGACAAGCCTGCCTGCCACTTTCAGCACAGGCTGATTCAAGCAGCTGAATGAATGTCAGAGTGAAATTACTGTGATTTTATTCATCAAGTGCTTTTGTAGCATGGACCCGCAACCCGCGTAGTAAGGTTGCCTATTCCTGGCTTCACTGGTGTGTGCAGACATCATGCCGCATTGTTACTGCCAGTGTTTCAAGCCCCATTTGAGTTCATGTCTTTGTTACTTCCTTTCCATTACCTCCTCCTTTGTAGTCCTACTATTCATAATCTCCTTAATTTGATTGAGAAAATTATGCTAAAAGACCAACCTTTGGGCATATTTAACTTGAACCCGTCTCACCTGCTGAAAGAAAACAAACATTTTGAAACGTCCATCGCAGTTATAACTACATGTGTGTTTTACTCCAGTTTTTCCAGATTACTAATGTAATCTCACTTCAAACCTCAAAACACATGAAACGTGATTTGAATCCCAATGAAAGGCTTAAACGTTTGCCTCAGACCCTGTTGAGCTCAATGAGAGGAGGGTGGCAACCAACACTTTCATGGTTTCATTCCCATGGCACCAATCAAATTCAAAATATAAACACTCAAAGTGCAAGATAAAAGGGGCCACCTGATGCCAAAAATTATCATCAGGACCAATTGTAATAGTTCAGAAGGGGCAAGTGAGCTCAGCATGGAGGTGCTGCTACAAAAATACACCAAATAGCTAAATGTCTGAGTCTCTTACTGCCAGTCTTGCAGGCTAAAGCAACAGGCTTAATAGAGTAGGAAAGTGGGCCTGTCATCACTGGTTAGCCGGGAGTTTCAGAGGTAAAACCTAGTGAGAAAATACGCTGGGCTGCACTGGGCTTCAGACAATGAGTCCAGATTGGTTATATTTCAAGAGTGGAATTACTCCTGGATGAGCCTGTGTGATGTGAGGATAAATCTGGACTCATTAAATGTTTCAGTGGTTTTGAAAATGAACGTTTTGAGATTTGTAGTCTTGTTTGTATACCATTTTCATGAAATATAGTTCCCTTTAAGGGTTGTTCGGATGAATCCAATACAGGCATGTGGTCTGACCCTCAAAAAAATGAAGTCCTCCACTTGTTCTGGCTTGTTCTTTTTGGCTCTCTCATCTTCTCATGTCATCCTTAAAAACAGAGGATATTGCTAATGGGCGCCATGCTGGTAATGTGAATTAGCCTGTTAGCTAGCAAACAGTTTATGTTTGCAGGCTGGAGATCAATCTAGTCTTTAGATCGTGATCGTGCTGGCATAGCATTGAAAAAAAATGTTAAGATAAAAATTATCATTTGAAAAAGATCAGAAGAGCAAATTTTATTATAAGATTGCATTACAGGCTATACAATCCAGCAGTTGGTGGCAAAAAGTGAGTTTCAAAATATGTAAATGACGACATGACTGGAGGCATTCACTTCTGAAATCAGTGTGACATAGGCACTTTTCAACCCTATCTCTTAAATTACTACCTCCTTTTTTATTTTGTCGTATTATGTGTTAGCGTATTATCTATTCGTAAAGTTAAGATTAAACTGCCAAATTTGCAGCCCTGACATCTTTTATAGTAAGATGCACAATATTTTCAGCAGCTTTTATGTCCTTCTCCTACCTCTTTCTTTCCCTAAACAGAGATGAATTGAAAGTGAGTGCACTGGTCACTTTCATTTAATAAACTCCACGCTGGCTGATTCAGCAGGGAGTATTAATACTGACAGCCCCAAGGACGGAGAAAATGTGTTATGTGAGATTCAGTGGGAAAAAAATGGGGGAAGAAACAGGAAAATCATCGCGTTTAGAACACAAAAATAACAACATGTTCGGAGCAGCTCATCCAAACCCCTACCAGTAAATATCTATCAGTTAACATTCATTCATTCCTCAGAAAATATTCCAGACAAGTTTCTCATGCCGAGAAACACGGGCGTTCAAAGTGAAACCCTGAAATAAGACGTCATTACTGATCTGTGTGAAGTCAATCTGTGATCAAGGAAAACAGCAATTTGTGTAAGGAGTATTTGACACTCACCGAGGGTGTTTCATTAATTCAATTGCACTGCTAATGCACGTCTTTATATTAACACGCACCTTTTTTCACACTCATATCCAAAGTTGGCATGTAATGACAGATCAAAAACTGTAATTAGGTCAGTACATTCTGAGGATGTGCATGAATGGTGTTTCCATCTTTGAACTTAATTGCGTCAAAACACTTTCCCAACATTAAAACCCCATCTGTGATTGCAGTTTGATGCCTTCATTTGAAAAACTGCATGCGTGTGTATTTATTTGCATAGTTTTATTAGATTAAATTAGATTGTTTTTTTTTTCACTCAGAAATGTGAGGACAGCATGGCGCATTAAACCATTCATGTGATATGAATTTTGATGCTATTGATGTTTTGAAAAAAAAAATGGAGCAAATACAGTTCCAATGCATTAATAATGTTCCAAAATATTTTTATTTCCTCAGCAGGTGCAATTGTTGTCGTAAAAAATAAATTTCTGATTGATCAAGAGAGATTACTATATTTTCCACTGTATTCCAACAAAAGACCAATCATAAGCATCAAGGTACACTGGCTGCTCTCTGGTTTTTAGTTTCACTTGGGAGAAAGGCAGGTGATATTGAAACAGCGGGTGCAGACCAAAGCTCCGTCTAGTTGTGGCAGTTAATTGTCCAGCTGGTGTGCGTCTGTGCCAGGTTAACCAAGCCTTTTGAGCTGAGTCAGGGAATATCTGGGACACGTGCCCAATAACTCTGGCAGTCAACAGTTCACTATTTCACAGCCAATTTACAGCAGCATTGCTTAAGACTGCATGCTGCATGAATTCAATAATCACACATTCCAGGCACACGTACACTGGAAACTGTCCCAGTCCTCAGCCTTGTTTATGCTCCCATCTTTCCAAATTGCACCAATAGCGGCTACCTGGCAGCCGGGACTCTTTGTTGTATTAGCCATAGAGACAGAATAATTAATGTTTGGCCAAATCTGTCATGTGCGCTAATGACTATGGGTCATGATTACATTCATGCAATATTATTTGAAGGTGTTCAAGCCTTTGGCAAGCAAAGGTATGGAAATAAATAAATAAAAAGAAAGATTTGAGCAGCACTCTTCAGGTGAGGTGTGAATTGAAATAAGTCATTATCTACAGAAAACACCTTCCCAAGAGGAAGCAGGGAGAGGCTTCAAAAGGACACTTTATTGTGGGGATCCAGACACATTTCAGAAAATAGGAGAAGCGTGCAGGGAGAATCTCTGGGAGGCCGGTTATGGCAAGCTGCTTAGGTAACTGCATTAGACAACCACACATCAAAGCCTTAAATATTCTAGGAGCGCAGGGACGGCGAGGAATGTACAAATGGATTATTCCTCCCTGGGTAAACACATAGAATGAGCGCGTGGCATAGCGAGCAAAGGGTGGCCTGCGAAAGGAGCATTTGCCAAATTGCAATGGTATGAGATGATGGAGGGGGAAAATGGTGAGAGATGATGTGAGGAGAAAATGGAACAATATGTGTAACCAAGACAAGAGGAGGCATTACTGCAGATCAAACAGAAATCAGACATCAAGCAGCCTTTCTTGCTCGCTTTTACCAGTAAAACCAATTCTGTTAGATGACTATCCACAACACCCAGCTGTCAGAAATGACAGTATTAATATCGTGATGCGTCGCTGGCGCTCTTCACTTAAATTATCTGCCATTTCCAAGGAGTCTGTCCAACGAGGAACAAGGGGCTTGGATGAAGGATAAACCTCAGGCCTTATAGGAACAAGTCACTATATCAGAGACGGATGAACAAATGAGTCTGTAAAACTGTCCCTGAGCAGGAGGGAATGGCGGCTGTATGGATTGGACGCCTTGTGATGAATAACTAACCTTGTCTCCCAAACTCTGCTCCTACGCGGAAGCTTCATCATTATGCAGGCAGATCTTCATACATCTAACCCCCTGTCTGATTTATTGGAGAGTACGGCGCAGTCGCTGCACCTCAAACACACCAGCGTTTCATACGGAAATACCAACACTTACATAGGCCTGGTGTGCATGGAAAGAAAAGATCGGGGTGTATTCATTTGTAAGCTAGACGAATGGCACCCATTTGAATTGCAAAATATTGTGATGCTCATTTCATCCCCCAACCGTTACGGATGTCTTTGTTAAAGGAGTGTGTTGATAGTACTTGAGTCTCCCTGTGAAGGCGAATCTGCATGAGTCACTGTGTCCTCGACTGTGGCTCCAGCAACATGCAGCGCCGTCCCTTTGATTCCAGCACACTTCACATAGAAATGCAAAGTTTAGAGGGGAGCGAAAGTCATTGATTAGTCCCATCTGAATATCCATACCAGAGGACTGACCTCCTTTTACCTGTGAAATATTCATGCCTGCTGGCTTTGGGGAGGTCCCATCAGGAAAGGCGCACATAAATAAGAGATATTTAGTCTAGGTTTACAAGTATTAATGGATAGGAGATTTTCTACATTAAAGAGGGGACCAAGATTCTTTAAATAACGGCTATAATCCAAAGTCAAAATTTGTATTATGGCCATCTGGTTAAGATTTAGATTTCCAGAAAGCTTGTGTCGCCCACTCATAATACTCAGTGTGTCCTGTCCTATAGCTGACTATTTAAAATGCATCGTGTATGTGTGGATTTCTTCAAAGGATAACGCCAGCCCTAATGTACAATCTAAGAAGATTGCTCTGTAAGCCTTAAAAGATCATATCTGATAGAAAAGAGATGAAACCGTTTCAGACAAAGCTTAACGTGAGCCCCAGAACCGGTCAAAAGGGTGTAAGACCAGAGGCCGTGTTATACTCTTATCTCTCCGGCCAAAGCTCTCAGGCAAAGCACCCCTCCTGGCATTTAAAACACATGTCTGTGATAACATCATTGGTTCTTTTCCCCCTCCTCCTGGCCTCCAGAGAGAATCTCAGAGCATCTCTAAATGTCACGTTAAGTGCTTCTCTTGTCCCGTGCTGACACAAAAACGAGGTGCTCTCTGAATTTAAAAAAGGCCCTTATGCTGGATAGCTGCCAGAGCGCAGAGAGAGTGACGGTTTTCTTCTCTCTTCTTTCCCGCTCCCTTCCCTCATTTGTTCAAACTGTCAGAAATAAGATTTAGCCGCTAATAGGCCTATCCGGAGGATGGCGAAGACTTTGACTTGCACTGCTCTCCAAATTTGAGTGCTGTACTGGATGGAAAACAATTCACTGCTGCTTGTAGGTAATGAGCTTTTAGGATAGTCAATATCAGTAATTCAGATTAACACCCACTTTCTCTGCCCTGTTGTGCAAGTATATCAAAAAACACAAACAACACAATCAGTGAACTAACTGTTATTTATTACAAAGTGAAAAATATAATTAAGCAATCAGATATGGAGGCTCTGCTGTGCCAACCTAATCATTATAGAGATGTTCAGTGCTGTTCATTAATCTTGGTTAATTAATAGATATATAAAATAGCAATTTATAAAGTGATTAGTTACATCCAAATTGAAATGACACAATTATTAAGATGGTTTATAAAACAGTATATCACAGTCAGATCCTGTCTTGCATTTTGATTGGCTGAGAGGCATTCCAATGAGTGCCAATCTCCCAGTCCTGGCACTATCCGTCCACCTTACTTGTAAAACTAAGCTGATACAAAGCTGCAGAAATGAATCACAAAGATCTTGTGAACTCGATATGCTTTGAAAACATTACTTTTCATTTAGCATCAGAAAATGAACTTGAAACTGATGACCTCTGCTAGCCAAAGAGAACCATTGTTAATTTAAGTCACTAGAAAGGGTGAAGAATGAGCCTAAAACCCAACAAGTCCTGGGTGACAAATACATTTATCTTTTATAATTGGGTGTACATGGCTAGTCAAATAAATGTTACAGGTTATTCCAAGCCTCTGTTGCTGATCATGCTGCTACAACGATGGAACTATTTTTCTTATTGGACTCATTTTCTCAGCAGCTAAGCTACTCTTTAAAAAGAAAATCAACAATGGATTGATTATGAAACATTTGTGTAATTGCAAAAATACACTCAAGGTTGTGCTACATCATGTCATATTGGCAATGGTGTGGTGCGCTCTGTGCCAATTAATAATTCCTTTTCAACCTAACTTTAGCTTGTGGCTAACAGCTAATGCTAGTTCTTATATCCACTGGATTTTTTGTTGGATGGGTTGGAGAAGGTTTGTGATGTAATAGAGTCTGGTGGTCTGGTTTGTTCTCAGTCTAGTCGGCTATACCAGGTTAAAGTGGAGGGAATTCTTATCACTGACATTGTGTTAGCTTGTTAGCATTAGCAACATGCTACAGACTCTGAAGAGTGTGAGGGAGAATCCACAATGAGAGTTCCTCTGTGGTGTGGGCTGGACTGTTGCTTTATTTGGCACACTGGCCACTTGTTTTCTCATTAAAAAAAAAAAGTAATATAACAATAAAGTATGACCCAAATAAGTGTAAATGCAGAGATGATAAAGAATAGGAAAATGTTAAGTGGTAGTAAATGGAAAACCTTATTTAAATGCTGC
This sequence comes from Holocentrus rufus, assembly GCA_900302615.1. Lineage (NCBI taxonomy): Eukaryota > Metazoa > Chordata > Actinopteri > Holocentriformes > Holocentridae > Holocentrus > Holocentrus rufus. Next base: position 2,303 of record OMLF01013338.1, on the reverse strand, counting down.
TTTAAAAGTCATTTTTCAAATCCAATTACAAAGTAATTTATTCCTAGCTTAAAGATGTGAAATGGATTTTTTCAACTGACACATTTAATGAACACTTTATTTTCTTTTTTATTTTGTTTATTTATTTTTTTCTTTATTTATTGTTATTTTTGTTATAGCAATCACTTTTTAAATTGAAATTTTAACTGCATGCATTAATTAATCAATCAGTAATAAATGATGACTCCTCCAAATACTAATGTCAGCATACAGTCTCAAGTTGGGTGTGAGGTAGATCTGTTGGTTGGTTGATATGCTGTACTTTCCACACTGCAGATTTCCATATTGTGTATGGCTGAAACTCAATATTTCTGTCCTTCAAATTGTGATCAATCCAATGATTAGCAGGAATCTGATCAGTAAAACTGTTCTGCATCTTAAAATTGGTATTACTGTCGTCACCAAGTGTTATATCGTCACTTTAAATCATGACCACAAAAAGTCATTAAAACTTCCTGCACAGGTTATTTTTTATAGGCTATAACCATAATCATCTGATAAGATGAAGTACATTTAGGTAGCAAAATTTATTAATCAACAGCCAAAGGTAACAAGACAATGTTCTCTTAATCCTCCTAATCCATTCAATTCTGCGTACTATGGGAAATAAAAACAGCTGGGCTGATCTAAACTTTGTTCCATTATAAACATGGAGTCAATTCAATTAAATTTCTCATACTGGGAAATGTTTTATCAAATGAACCCAGTCGAATATGCGGGATCGCATCATAGGCTGAGCACATGTACGACCACATACACCTTCCATTATCTCTATCCCCTCCAAAAGCTGAGCTACCCTGGAGCCTGCGCCTCCTCACTCGGTGGGAGGATAAAATTTGTGCAACACTCGTCATTTGTCCGCTGTATATATTTGTGGTGCTGATATATCTTATCTGACCTGAGCAACATTCATGGGGGACAATGAAAGGAAACGGTGGGATGCTTCTCTCTCTCTCTCTCCTTCACTGCAGCACTCTTTCATCTCTCCTTCCCACAAGGCTGATTCACCACTTCTGACCCCTGCGGCTGGCTCGTTGAAAATAGACAACAAAGTGTCTGAGATGAAAACAGCTGGGCAGTGGCGGATCGCTGCTCAGCCTCGAGTTGGTCGAGCAGCAAAGTGAGTGCTCTCGCTGAGCTGACACTTCCATTTGTCTATATTCAAGTCGTGTAAAGGGAGCGGGGCTGGCATATCCATGCACTCATATCTGCGAGCATCAACATAACACAAACCTGACAGACCTCTCTCTCTCTCTCTTTTTTTTCTGTTTTTTTTTTTTTTTTTACACAGGCACTCAAACACTTTGAGAAAGTTGTTGTTTTTGATGCAAGTCGCTGTGGCAACCTTTCACTCTGCCACCCCCCTCCTTCCCATCCCTCCTCCTCTTAAGTTGTATCTCCCTAAACTGTTTTGAAAGATGAAAGTCACTATCTTTGAATGCATCTTTCCCTGATTTAGAAATTGCACACACACAGCCTCTCTCTCTGCACCTCTCTATCATCCGATTCTTCAATATGTCTTGTTGGAGCTTTGCACTCAAGATGCTTATCTGAGAAAAGACAGGATAATAGGCATAACTGTACACTGCATTCAGTATGCAGGATGGTCTGAATCCGTCTTGTCCTCTGCAGAGGAAGATAAGAACCTGCTTCATGAATAAAGATGCTCCAGCGTCCTCCCTCTTCCTGCTTGTGTTCAATGTGTACTTGCTACAGCGGTCATTATTTATAGTCCCGCCATGGCCCAGAGTGGTGTGAGTGGGTCTCATGGGGGCGATTGGGGAAGTGTGAGCCATGCACCGCTACCTATAGTGGGGAGAGATATACCACCTCACCCCCGCTGAGAACTTCACGCAGGAAATGAACTCATAAATCAAGCAGTAAATTGAGTGTAGGGCCGTGCTTACTCATCTCGAGAGGTCCGCTCCTCTTCCTCCACACACCCCGGCTCCTTTTTTACTGCATGACTAATGCAACACACTCCACACTTTTTTTTTTTCCTTTCCTTGCCGATGTATTTCTCGCTCTCGTAACTCTTGTCGAAAATGTGTGGATTTTTTTTTTCTTATTCTCGAGTAAATATTATAAGCCTGGCCTCGGGGCTACAGTGTGGGACTATCCTGAAGAGTTAAACTTTAGCAGAAGTTGGACAAGGCCTTAAAGGGAAGGGGTGGGGGGTGGAGGGGAAGGTGCTGCGGATATGGGCGCATCAGCATCCCATCTTGTCCTACAGCTGAACTTCAGCGCCTCATTGGGATGCCACT
>OMLF01013337.1:0-15320 GCA_900302615.1 Holocentrus rufus | reverse complement strand
ATCCCCCTACATAAAGTGTGTGTGTGTGTGTGTGTGTTTGTGAAAGAGAAAGAAAGTGAAAAACCGACATTAGGAAGCTGAGTCATTTAGTCCTGGCTGGGGGTTGGCAGGTTGAAGCTGACTAATAAAACCAAACGACGCCTAAATAAGGTCCACATGTACCACCAGGAGCTACATGAAGCAATCAGTGGCCTGACATGGGAGGGAGGCGGGGAGCTGGACCCACGCTGAGCACAGCAGATCCACTTGGTGGGTTGGGGAGGACAAAACTTCCAGGCTTACAAAAGCTGGGGGACTTTTACAAGCCCTGCTGGGACTGTTGCATTTGTATGACTGAGCAGCAGCAGCCGGACTCCCAGCCAAAGTGCTCTTTGCTCCAGGCAGCCAGGCCACACTCATGTTTCCCCATCAGCAGTCAGCAACAGGCCAACACATATGCTTCTTTATCACAGTGTGAACTTATGGCTGTCTATTTGCAATGCAAGTTTCCATATTAAGATCATAAATCCAGTCACTTTGAATTAAGAACATATACATGTACTGTGCACACATGCTCATGCCTTTATTTGCCTTTCTGCACACTTGCAAACATGATGAAATGAAAAGAAAAAAATATTCCACACTGTACATTAACCGAAACCTGGTAGTATGCAAATAAAATACAATCAAAGAATATCTGGTGTTAAAAACAGCATGGAGGACTTGATGTGTTTCACTGTACAAGGAAAACATTTAAAGATGAGAATTCTCTGCCCCCTTCTGGCTGTTTCTAGCAGTAAGCAAAATTTCATCAGCGTTCAGTCCATTCCTGCCGCAACACTAAAACAAAGTTTTGACCTTACCCTTTTTAAAAATGAAAAACATATTGCAAAAGTGGATATATCTGCGATATATATAGAAATACATTAAAATTTGCCAACTTATTTACAAATATTGTGACAGAGCCCCAACATCAGTACAACCACTGGTCTTCGACTACAGGAGAATACCACTGAATTTCAGCCTTCACATGTTTTTTTTTTCTTTTTTCTGACCTTGTGAACCATCTGGATTTTGTAAGCTGAAACAAAATGAAACTTTTTGCCTCTGAATCCAGATGGCCTGTGGGGTTAATATTATGCCTGTGCCCTAAGGCAGCTCAATTTGCATTACTGAACATTCACCACTGTCGGTTCAACACAGACACACACACATACACACACTCGCACAACTCCAGTCTGTCACGTCACACCAATGCCCAGCTCCATAGAGAATGAACTGGAAAAGGTGAAGGTGACTGCTTTAGTGCTCATGCAGACTGTGTGGACAAGGATACAATTAATGGTTCACAAGTGACTGCCGTCCTATAAGATAATGTGATTTTTCCCATTAGTTTTAAAAGGAAGCAGATTTTTTTTATAGTAAATCTGCCAATAGCCATTTTTCTGCTTTTAACTTGACAATTTTCACCCCCAAAAATTAGACAGATTCAGTGTGACACTAAAGTCTCCACAGAAACCAAGACGAATGAAATTCTCTTGGGTGAATTAGCATTAGCAGCTCTGTGGGGAAAGCTGAGCCACTCCACCTACTCAGTGGCAGAAGAAACTCTGCAGAACATTACTGCCCTTAAGTGAGGGATTAATTTAACAAATAAATAAATAAAAAAAAATAAATTTAAAGGCTGTTTTCTGTAGCTGTCATCAGGGAAGAATCTTCTCAAATGGCTTTATTCAATAAAAGGCCGGTATGATTCTATTTTTAACAGAGGACTATTGTGCCCTTATAAGCCTAATTCTTTCCATGATGTCATTTTGTTCATAAAGTAAGTTCATAAAGTAAATCTGTCTTTCACTATCCGTGAAGCGGCCCCATGTTGGTCATTGTGATTGCATGAAATTACATATAGGACTATATGGTATTCCCCTGACATGTTCTAATCTATTGGTCATCATTCATTTAATAAGGAAAGATATCACATATAGCTTTCGGTGCTAGCTAAAAGATGAAATTCAAATCAAAACAACAATGGCTGCCCAATCACAGAAAAAAAAGAGTAAACGGACTGGCTTTTTGATACTGTAGACGAGTCTGTGACAGCTCAACAGAAGTACAAACCATTTCATCAAACTAAAACAGATTGCTGCATGTTTTGGACTACAAAGGGAAAATACAAGTTCCACAAGCATGGAAAACATCAACACATGCTATTCTGTAGCTAAGCATGCCTATATTTATTAGTCCCGATTTATTCAGGAGGAAAAACCTGTAGTTTTAACAGTCTTCTTCCTCATACAGTGCGTTGCAGATGTAAGTGTGCTCTGTCACTCCAGGGTACAAATTTTTCTTGGCATGCCCAATGTTGAAGGTCCAGCCTCTCAGGCTGCTGAGGGCAGGGTCGGGAACTTGGGGCCAGATCCTCTGCCTTATCCTGCGGACAACAAAGAGGCACTTAATTAAAAGGGATGCTTCAATATATTTTTTTTGTTCAGCAGGCCAGGCACTTATTTATTATAGGGGAAAAGAGCCTAGATTTTCCCTTCAAGGAACTGTCATACCTAAATATAGCTATTTAGCTCGCTTCTCTTGACGGTAATTATGAGTAGAAAGCTTAAGAGAAATTTTGACATTTTCCTTGAGATATATATAGCATACAATCTCATTAAAATAACAAGCCCCCTTCTGTATAAATTCCAACATTTCTCTTTAAGCCAGTACTTGCTGGTATGTGTCTGAGACCAGCGGTGGCTACCAATCACACGGCTCACCACAAATTGTTTATCAGTCGCCTGAAATGCCAGTACAGGACATTTCCACACATTGTGACAAAATATTGTCATTGTGACTAAGATACAAAATGTCAAGCCACCTCTGAAATTCAGACTCACTCGCACTCAATGGAGAACATTCTGCTATACTGGCCTCATTTCAGTTTTATTGGTATGTCTGATTGATAAACACAGGCAAGCATGGCTAAGTCAAGAAAATATGTCATTCTTTCCCTGCTGTTAGTCCACTATCCAAATATTTTTACTGGACCAAATTTAAAAATCAATTTCTTACCTATCTTATAAATTATCGTGCCTTGCTGTAAGCAATGTAGACTACTTGTCTGCCTCTTCTATTATTTGAATCTCCTGCAGTGAAACAAACAAACAAAACTTAAGTTGTACCTCAGAGGCACCCCTGTATGGACAGTTCATCTATTCTGCCCACTAATCAATTTGTCGGTGCACTACAGCCTGGTCCTAATCAGGCAGAGATGCCTGTCCTGGAGAGCAGGAGGCTTGATAAGATAGAAGGGTTGTTGCTGTTAATCCAAATAAGGGTAAACCTTTTCTTGTGTACAACACTCTGCCTGCACTTCCCTCTCCCTCATTTGTGTGCTGGCTCACTCTTATGAATTTTCAAAGAAAAACGTACTAAAATAGTAGAAACCTGCTCTCCACACTCTAAGCTCAAATCAAGTCTTTCAAAATTATAGCCACAGTAAACCTTGGGAGGACAGCGGGGAATAGGGAACATCTCTGTGACCTTCTGTACTTATAATCTTGCACACAATGACTCTTTTCAGACACAGGAATGTAGGTTCTCCAACACTCCCATCTGACTTCCTGCATCTCGTTCTGTCCACTGTAACTTCCCTGTGGTGCACTGGGTCATTGCACTACTGGTCACCACGTTACACTCTACAGCTGCAACCACACTGTACGCTGCGCTGCTCAAATGCACCTAGAAAATTCCCTCTCTTTCAACAACTACCAGTTAGGTGCCCTTGAATGAGCTATTTAACGGCTACATTTGGAGCGGTTTGGTACTCACCAGCACAGGGCAGCTCACAGAGTTGGACATGTGCAAGATGCCAAATAAATAAATAAAATAAAAAGATACATGCTTGGCAAAACTTGCTGGGTTAAGTTCAAAACAATAAAAAAAAATGATCTGCATCACTAGGTATGATCATTTGTAGGGAATCAGGGATCATGCAGGGTAAACCCACTTAAACTCAGTTCACCTGCCTTTTGTAATTGTGCCTTTTTAGGCTTCCATACATTTGTATAATTAACAGTGTCCACCTTAATAAATAATAATAAATAAAGTTTTTTGAGTTAAATGTGGATAGGATTAAGGGATAAATGATAATGTGAAAATTCGGCTTACGGCTTATGATGATCACAAGCCATATTTTACCCACCTTTTATTTACACCTGTATCACTTTTGTAAGTAAAGAGATTTAAAATGTGAATGAAAGTATTTCAGCTGATGCTCTCACCTTCGGCTTGCTGGAACCGTGATCAGGAGCAAAACCACAAGGAACAGAGGAGGGACGGCGTAAGACAGGATGGTCCTGACTAAATATTCGTCCACTGACAAACACAAACATGCACACACACACACACACACACACACACGCACATGCACAGAGGTGAGGGCTACATGCATAGTGCCAATGAAATCCATTCTTCAGTAAACAGTAAACATGACCTCACTTTGCTCTCTGTTGCTTCTTACCTATGGTGACCCCCAGAGACGGCCCGGCGCGTCCCTCTCCTGCCACAGTGTGAGCTGTCACGTGGAGCGTATAGTCTCCAGACAGACCAGTCATACGATATTGCAGCTTGTCACCTGCAACCATGTGCACTTCACCTGCACCACAAAACAGTGCATCAATTATATATATAAAAAAGCTTATTTCCCAAATTTGCTGTGACTGATTGAAATTTTGCAAACTGGAAATCTGTTAGATAAAGATAATAGAGAGACTGAAAAATTATATATTATTTTTCCAATCTGACTGAATGAGACAATTACCCTACATAATAAATATGCATATCAGACTGTAAAATTGAATCTCCTATGTGTCGCCGCCGCCACTCCTGAAACACACAACACACACTAAATACACTACACTAACTCATCTATACTTTTGCTGTGTACTTTGCACAAACATTTAAATTGTTTTAAAAGTCAATTTGGAAAAGATGGAGGACGCCATGTGTGAGGAGCAGGACAAAAAACAGATGTGAGCTGTAGCAATCCACCTCTGCAACCCTGCCGGTCCCATTTGTGAGCTCATCATTGCTGCACGTCTGAGCTTTATTCAAACCCACAGAATTTTATTTTAAACTCCAGAGGAGATCCGAAGGTTTCTGAAGATGCCAGATATGTCCTGCTGAATTACAAGGAAATATGTTTGCACAAAAATATTGAGATATTTTCTGTAGTTTCAGTGAAACGTTGCAACCAGGAGATGCAGATATGAGATATGTGATGTTGTACAATATGGAAACATTTTTTTCTGACTCTGAAGCTACTTATGGGGAAATTTAAGGGGAAATTGGAGTTTAAGGAGTTTAGGTTCTTTCTGAAGTGAAGATAGAAGATGTAGATATGGCAACCACAAATGAAACCATAATAGCCTCAAAAGGGAGTAAATGTCAGGCTGTAACATCACGGTAGAATTAGTATGATCAATAATTATAGATAGTTTATGAAAATCTTGTCCCAGCTCCACAAGTGCACAAAGATTGTTTTGAAAACAGAAAATCGCAACAGCATTAGTTTCCTGTAGTTTGTCCTGTATGAGATGTATGGCCTAACATGGCTTGTGTGTGTGTGTGTGTGTGTGTGTGTGTGTGCACCTACTTTCTGGGCTGTCCTCCCTCTTGCAGTAGAGGCTGTACCGGGTGATGAAGCCATGCTGCTCCTCCACAGGCAGCGGCTCCCAGGCCAGGAGAACAGCATCGCCGCTCTGCTCCCGCACGTGCACCCTAGGACCAGCAGAGGGCACTGCAGGGTCAGACAGAGAGGGACGGAGACAGAAAGGAGATGAAACAAGTCAGCTTCTCAATTCTGAACTATACTCAAAGAAATTAGTATTTTCTTGTAAGTTTTCTTTCTTTTCTTGCATTGAAAACCCGCGAGTCTGATTCTTCATTTTTGCTATTAATTATTCACATAAAAAAGAGAATGATAAGATTTGCAGTTCAATAGATAATTACTGAACAGAAGAGGTTGATCAAAGAAGAGGTTGATCAGTAACTAAAGGTACATTACCTCCTTGTCTGGTGTATTTCTGTTGTGAAATTGCTTCCCCGCTCTCAATGCCAAACTCGGGCCTTACACTCACAGTGTATCGCACTTCTGGCAGCAGATCTACAATCAGAATTACAACAATTAGTCGGGTAAACTGATCGGAGAGAGAATATAACCCAATTCAAAAAAATAATCCCTAAAATATCAGAAAAAAAGAAAGAAACATTAGCAAATCACTTTTAATGCACACTGACAACTGAATGAAAGGCTGATGTTGTGAGGTCAGACAACATTTGTGTGAGTTTAAATGTGCAACTGATTGCTGCAGACCAGAAATCATGCCCTCATTCATTCATGCCCAACATCTTCTGTTTTTACATTTTAAATTCTGAGCATTTTCCAGGTTATCTTAAAATGAACGCAACAGCAGTGATATAAGCAACAAAGGAAGTAGTGCAAGCAGCTGGTAGCAAAGAGCGTGAAGTTTTCAGTATTCCTCTGATCCATGAGGGATCATTGAAGAGAAATTCCAGGAAAGAAGTCAGAGAAATAAGAGTTTCCGAAGGAGCTGTACAACTGTGTGACATCACCAAGAAGGAGGTAAGTGCTGTTGTGAATGTTATTGTCTTCTGTTTCTGGCCAAACTGAGCTAATTGTCACTTTCATTAATGCAGAATACAGTCCCACCGTTTGGGAATGGGAAAAGTCTGTTTTAAGAGTCAAATTAAGAGTCAAATTAAGCACTTGTTCCTCAGTAACATGTCTGGTTTAAACAATGGCTAAAGAGTGCTGCTTACCAGTGATGTTCATGCTGCTGGCCTCATGGCTCAGTCTCTCCCAGTGTAAATTATGACTGGATGCTCCTGATGCTGACTCCCACTCAACCAGGAAGCCTGTGTGTGAGGAACCATCAACCATCGACCATCTGACTTCCAGTGTGGAGTTGCTCAAGACTTCCAACACGATCGTCTCCACGGCTCTGGGCACTGACAGAGAGGAGCAGGGAATTACTATAGGGTACATACATTTAGCTGATTAAAATATGTTTTACCTGCTATTTCCTTTAGCTACTAAGGACCTGAGCTCTGAATTTAGACAGCAAAAACACGACTCTGAGGATGAGATACAGCATTCAAATAACTAATTTTATAGATTTATGCAAACACAAAATAAATAAATTAATGAATTCAAAATGAAATGTCTTTTTTTCTTTCTTTCTTTCTTTCTTTGCTGATTCAGGGAACACCCTTGCTGACAAGTGGTCATTTTTTAGGTTTTGCACACAATGTAGGCACTGGCTTTAAATACTGTAAAAATAAAGACTTATTCTACTGCAGCTACAGCTTCTTTGATTTATTTCACACAAATGGCTGTTGTTGTTTCTATTAGTGTGAAACACATTTTTCTGGTTTTCTGGTCCCATTTTTCCAGGAAAGAGGAAATCCCTTCATAGGTGTCTACATGAACAATTCTAAAAGTTCTCAAGGACTGGCTCCAGGGTGAATCACTACCTGTGTCTATGGGTGCCGGGAGGGCGACCCGGGCTGCAGGGGAGGTGCCCGCAGCGTTGGACATGGTCAGAGAGCAGGAGGAGCGTGTCACCGGCAGGAGCAGCTCACAGGAAGTGTTTGTCGTGACGAGGCAGTTTTCATTTTGCAAAGCACCGTGGGATATTTCAGACTGGCAAGACGCATTAAACCACAGGCGGGCACAAGCTGTCTGACTCCTGGGAGGAGACTGCATGAGAGATGAGACCAACATGGAGACGAGCACCGAGATTAGGAACAACAAAACCTGCATCAGCACAAACACTAAACATGGAGAGGACTTTATAGTAAACATGGCTATAATACTACTAATAATAATTCACATGAACAGCTTTGTTCAAGAAAGACCCGAGAACAAAATCATGTACAACACAATGACAGACAAGAACAATTCAGTCACTTTTTGGTCAACAGTCAAACAGTAGAAGCACTTACAAGCTTCATAGAAAGTATCAGCCAAGTTTAAGACTCATCCAGGGGGAGTAGAAATTCAAATTTCAGTGTTATTTGTGATTCATTCCATTTGTAAAAGTGCATAGTGCCGGGAAACAGTCTTGGCAAGTTTAGTTTTAATGCGTGGGAGTATCAAGGCCAGTCCTTGACCTGGCACTGCAGTTACTGGATTTAAAAACAAGTAAGGATGTAAGATATTGGGGTAGTTTAGAGCTTTATACAATACAATGATTTTTTTGTTTTTATTTTTTTTTTGCTATCATCCTGCTTTTTCCTATAATTCACAACAAAGAGTGCAAAATTTATCTCCTGTGATTAATTGGGGGGCACTGAGATAAACTGCATCCAGTTGCTTCAAGGTTGTAGGAGTACAGAATTTTGCTATGACAGGACAGCGGGAAACTGTATTAGCTCAACTGTAACTGAAACGGTATTGTTTTAATGTTCAAAAAGACAGACATGTGTTGTTTCCATTAGTTATTATAGCAAGGTGCTCAACATAGGTCACCCAAGTACAGGATTGTACAAATTCAATTTGGGTAACATTAAGTGTATCAATACTAACATAAGAAGTATTTTCAGTGGGGGTCATTGTGAATAACATATATTTGTCATGTTAGAATTGAAAGTAAGTTTAAGATAAATTAGAGATATCTGGAGAACATCAGAGACAGATTGTAATCTCGTGAAGGCCTGCTGTCATCCGTGTCAAAATGGACATTTGAACGATGTGTTAAAAATGTTCTTCATGTTTAATGTGAATGATAGTGGACCCAAAATAGACCTTGTGATAATCTGAAGAGATCTTGGTTTGATACTGGCAATAAAAATAACTTGAGCTCTACAAATGAAATACGCTCTATGAATAAAATATGTTCTGAACATGTTTGTCCAAACTAGATTAGATCAGATTATATTAGATTATATTAAATTAGATTAGATTAGATTAGACATCTTTATTAATCCCCAACAGGGAAATCCATTTGCCACCAAATCAACTCCTACAAACAAACAATACAGACATTGCATTCACAGTAGACAATACATACCAGTGCTAGAACAACTGAGCACAATGAGAAATGGTTGTATTAAGCATTAAATGATAATGTCAGTTTTATAAGAGGAGCAGCTACTATCCTAAACAAACATGACATGAGAAAACAGCTTCACCCAGAAGAACAGTACAGGTAGCCTTATTGATATTTGATCTAATATTTAATGATATTTAAATTTATGCCAGTGACGACTTTCTCATTGTTTCCTCACCTTCCACAGCAGAGTCACTCGTCTCTGGTGAGGAACATCTGTGGGCTCTATGGTTCTCCAGAGCTGTGGGGCAGTGAATGGTGCTGGAGGAAACAATGACCACAAAATAAATAAATAAATAAATAAATAAAAAGACATAATGAAAACCCCCCAAGTCGATAAAAAAAAAGTACATATTTTTCCACCTGTCCAGTACTCCAAGCAATATAAAATACATTTTAAGAATAATTTGCAAACGCTATTTGATTAGATTGAGTAGAATGCAGCAAGATAAAGGGCACTGTTTTTTAAAGGTGAGAGAGTGGAAGATTAAAGGTGAATCTCTCACCTTCCATCCCTGTGCAGCTTTGCAGCTGTTCGCTCCAGTCACTCCAGATACTGGAGCTGCGCTGGCGGAGTCGCACTTTGTACTTTGTGAACGGGCTGAGAGAGACTTCGAGGAAAAGCTGCAGCGCCCCATTTTTCCTCAGAGTCTGTACACACTGCTGTATGTCCCCCGTCTGTCCCAGGAGACCCTCCACTGTCTGGACCTCAGGCTGACAGGAATACAGAGTTAGGATATGCACTGACCAAGGAAGAGATGTGAAAACACCTGCATTACTACACCTCACCTGACAGCCGGCAGTTTGTTTGTTAACAGAATTTCTAGAAGTTATGAATTTACATGAAACTGTGTGGAAAGACTGGTCATGGTCCAGGATATATAGGCTTATGAAGACTGTACCACTTTATTGTATGTACATAAAAATCTACCCACTTATCAGCTTAATTACACTTATACACATATACAGCCAGGTACACAAGGAGTGTGAGTGTATTACCACACCTGATCATCTGTGCTGTATTGCAGCTGGTACTTCACAGAACCAGAACAGGTCGAGTTTTGGCTTAGAGCAAAATCTTTAGGTTGATGCCACAGCAGCTCCAGGTGTCTGGGCTCGTCTTTGGCTGGTCTCAGATCAGACAAGACTGGCCTGCGCAGCTTCACTGGAGAGGGAGGGAGAATATTTATGAATTTCCACACCATCAGTGGATGCCTAGTATGCATAACTAACGTCAAGCTATTGGCAATATAGCGTGTTACAATACCCATGCATATATGTATGTAAAGCATTATCTGGAAGTCCAACAATGAGTAGCCACATCACAGCCTGCCAAGCCAAGTTTTACATTCACAAACTTCTCAGTATGCTGTTAAGTTAGCTATGCATTGCTAATGTCTTTCCATACTGAGATTTTAAAAATGTTGTTAATTAACATCAGGTAATAGTTTTCCAAATGGTAGAGAAGTGTAAGAAATGGCATTATTTAATATTGTTGCTCAATGAGCAGAACAAGACACGAACACTGGTGATAATGTTTGCTGCTCAGGTAATGGTCTTTGAATAAAATCATCCAGCTAATAGCATATGTTATGTGTGTTATACACTGTGTATATGAAACCACTCATTATAGTTCCAGTACATATGTAGGTGTCATTACCAAAATCAGAGCCCTTGATGCAGAGAGAAGGTGAGCTGGCGTTTGCTGTAGGGCTGTGAGCCACGACCCTGACAGAGAACTCGCGGTTTGGAGAGCTGATTTCCCCGGAGCAGTGTGTCTGACTGATCCTGGTACAGTTGAAGGACTCTCCGTAGATCGTCTCACAGTTGTTCTGAAATCTTGCTCTATAGGCACACACATAAACATGGGTGCGCAAGTATGCATTCATGCACATACAGATGCAATTGCACATGTGAGTGCACTTCTGGAGGCAGAGTTGTACAGTGACAAACTATGGAAAACTGCAGCTGGACTTCAGTATATCTTTAGTAAAGTTTTGTCAATCCACAACAACAAAAAACTATTCAGAAAGTATTAGCTATAGGTCATTCTGCCCAGGAGTTCCAGAACATCACTTAGATATTGGGAAAATGGACTACTTATTGTAGCTACCAGGTTTATAAAGGCACTTTTGCTTTTATTTCAAACAGATAAGTCTGAATAGACAGCAGATGTCGAACTGAAAAATGCTGTGATGAATTGTGTTTCTTTTTATTATAAATAAATGCTTTATCATAATATATTGGTTTAAGACAATGACTGTTGCTGCTGGTCACAATTATACAATAATTCGCAAATGGACAGCTATACTGTCTGTGATGACCAGTGCCAATATTAAGTTTTTTATTGTGATTATACCAGAGGTTCAGTATGAATTTGTTGTTGATTTTTTTATGATCATCTGCTGATAAAATCATTATAATGTGGTACATCCACATGCAGCAGGAAGCAGTATAGCGCACGGCATCCTAAAGCTTCAGGGCTTGGGTTTATGGCCAGAAACTCTGAGCAGCACTTATTATCAAGAGGAAATCAGCAGCGCCAAAGACACGCGAAGATTATTTTTGACATTTAACTCACTCCTCAGCCCTCCACCTCCTCCTCACTGCTGGCCACTTTGCATCCTTCTTTACTGATAAGGTCTCTTCCATCAGTTATCAGTTCTCTGACCCTGACCAACTCAACATGCTGCCACCAGCTAACAGCGCTTCACTTATCTCATTTTACCCAGCTAACAGAGGAGCAAGTCTCCACACTTTTGCTCGCCTCTCATCCCACTACCTGTCCATTGGACCTCATACCCTCCGACCTCCTCCACACTTATCCCTGCAGTCACACACATCATCAACTCTTCACTTACAACGGGTGAGTTCCCTACTGCTTTTCAACAAGCTCAGGTTATCCCACTGCTAAAATAAAACCTACACTCAACCAGGTTGAAAATTACAGGCCAGTTTCACTCCTCTCCTTCCTTTCCAAGACACTTGAGTGCACAGTCTTTAGCCAAGTCTCAGACTTCCTCACTGGGAACAACCTGCATGACCCTGACCAATCTGGCTTCAAACGTGGACACTCTACAGAGACTGCACTCTTGTCTGTGGTGGAAACACTGCAATCAGATCAGAGAGCTGCTGGTCAGTGCTCCGTCCTAATGATGCTTGACCTATCGGCTGCCTTTGACACAGTTAACCACCAAATACTCCTCTCCACATTTGCTGAGCTTGGTTTCTCTGGATGTGCCCTCCGCTGGTTTGAGTCTTTAGTCTCAAAAGACTAAAGACCAAGCACTTTGGTGAGCACCCTCTTACCTGATGGACTGTGTAATCCGAAAAAAAAAAAATCTCTATTCATCTATGCACCCTATGCATCGCCTGGTAGCACTGCTTCACAGCAGCCATGTCCTGCTGGACCAGAGTTTACCTTTGTAGCACTTACTCTCCTTGTTGTCTTGCTACCTTGCTTGTGTTATATCAAAATCAAAATCTCATGTGTACATCGTAATTGTAATTGTAATTGTAATTGTAATTGTAATTGTAAACAAGTAATGCTCAAAACTCTCATGTGAGGACATGTGATGTCCTTTGAGCAAGGCGATCTAATCCTTAAATGCCACAGTAAAGCACAGTAAAGGGGTGGTTATAATGGTATTAAGTGCTAGTGCCACAAAAATAACAAAAAAGGGGAAACCCTCCTCCCTATACTTTATCTGTGGAACATCAGTCCCAGTTCTCAGACCATGGTGGGGGTGAGCAGCAGGCATGAGCTGAGCATACAGCATCTCAAAGCCCCGTCCCCTGTGGATAGCACATGCACTTATTCTAAAGGGGAGTTTTGACAATAACTGCTTTTTGAATTTCTGAATACATTTGAAAAATATTTAGAATAAACAACTCAGTGGTGACTCACTGGAAGATTAGTAACCACTTTGCAGGAAGCTAATGGTGATCCTTTAAACAACGAAACAATAAAAAAAAAATAGTGAGAACATTTTCTCCTGCATTAGTCTATTCTGAGGAATAATTTTACTTGGAAGTTACCATAGTTTTTCTAAGAATGCTTGAACCAGGCATTTGACACACAGTTCATTGTTGTTTGGACATCATTAAAACCAGCAGAGTAGTCCGATTATACCCAGTTTCCCAGTAGCTGATGAGGTCAAAACAACTGACTGACCATTAAAACACTTAAATTTGAAACCTCCGAAGTGTGCGGCCATCATAAGGACTAAGCCAAGAAGACACACACGGACTCATTGGGGTTCGAGTTCGTGTGTGATTGTTATCGCACTCAGTTATTTCATGGCCAAGAAATCCACTTAAAAGCAGTCTGATAAACTATTGTTTCACAGTATAGGCCTGGATCTTGCATTGTCTCTTTGAGTCGGTCATTACCTTTTGGCATCAAAGGGAATGACACATAACACACATGCAATCACATGCAAATGACACCATACAGCAAATCAAAAATGCAAAGTCGAAATGCTTCCGCTATGTCCTGCCAGGGCAACATAAATAAGAGAACAGAATTATAAAGATAGACAGAAACTATTTGAAACAATCTATATGGCTGCTTCTTTTGCCAATGTACTGAATTTTCTTGCACCAGATTGATTTATAGTTCAGTCCATACAACAGGATTCACTGTTGTATGGAGGGCTTTCAGATGACAGAATGCACCCTCTGCAGCCTCTGGCAGCCAAATTTGAGGTCACTGGTTCTTTAAAAATGGTGGGAACACCTAACTGCATTTCCAAATTTAAAACTTGCTTGTTGCTCGCTGGTTGGCAAACAAAACCAAAAACCAACTGTGTATTCAGGCTAACTGAGCTGATTTTCCTCAAGATACAGCTCAGAGGGCTTTTTGAAATAAAAGTTAGGGCTTAAGCCAAAACTTAAGCCAAAACTCGGTCTCAAACTGCGTTTGAGTGACCTAAACTTGGACATAAATGAACCCAACCAGACTTTCAGTGGTGACAGAATTGACCGACGCCCACACTGCTGTTATCTTTTTCAGATCTTTCTCTCTTTCTATGTTGTTGCACGAGCAGTTGAGATGAACAAACTGCGATAAAAGTCGTAAAAGATTATCTTTGGCACCTCTCAAACCACATCCTCATGGTTCGTGTGTGTTGTGTTTGATATTATCTTACATGTTAGCCTCTAACGTATAAACAGTGTTAGAGGAGGTGTTGTTTCCAGGGGTCCAGTGGCAAGTCATTTTTTCATAGGCCGTGAGAACACAACGAGGCTGGCTTGGGCTGAGCAGCAACTCTGCAGGGGAGACAGACAGCAAAACATACCTTACATGGGAGTGGGATAATGAAACCTCTCAAATTCTCTAATAAGCAATATTGCACTGAATGTTATGTGCTTTCTTTTAGCATATCTAATTTAAAAAAAAATGTGGATTGTACTACTCCACCTGTCTTTTCAATTGCCCCTCGGGAACAAATAAAGTTATTTGAATTAAATTGAATTCAGCTGTGCTTGAAAATAAAAGCTGTGTTTTCCATCCTGAACATCTCTTAAGATAAGAGAGTTTTGCTGCTTACAAGTCATGAGCAATGCAATGAGCAATAAGCAAGAAAATTGCTTTTGAAAGACTGATAACATGAGAAAAATTCTATTTTTTAAGTGCACACTGTTCAACCTTATGTACATGGGATAATTCAATATTGTATTATATCAATAACTCACAATCAACTTTGGTTAACGTTCAAACTTTGCTCCAGAGCAAACCAGTCTATCTGTGATTACTCACAAATAATCTCAAAAATGTTACGCATTACTATACTGCATACTATATTAAGATGAAAAAGAAGCTCTGTTCATGTCTCAGTCATGCATGCCCAGCAGCTATAAAATATATTATCATCTACATCAAATGCAATGCAACAATTTTTGGCAAAACTTATTTAAGAGACAAACAACCTCCACCTGCTGCAGCAGCACAGCAAAAGATGATGCAAAGTGTCACTTGGGTCAGAGAGCCTCTGTCCATCCTGAAGTGGAGGTGAGAGGTTGCAGCTCCTGGAGGGACAAGTCTGGGTTTGGAGAGACGACCGGGTCCCCTCTGCCTCCAAACATCAATGTCTTCTTCAGCCTGCACCAGCCTTGAGCAGGGTTCGTTCAGAGCTGGTTGCACTACCACTGTGCCCCTCGGTGTGCCTGAGTTCCTTCACTCTGGGTGATAAATCATAGGACAGAGGGGGGGGG
>OMLF01013335.1:23398-38950 GCA_900302615.1 Holocentrus rufus | reverse complement strand
AGCTCACCATTCACAAATTTGTCAGAGAAAGAATCAAGCTGCTAGCAGGAGTTAAAGACCTGCTGCACACAATCCTACTGTGAAGGAAACTGTCACACGCAGGAAAATGGACGCCAGAATAGTCAAGTGTAGCCTTTCATTCTCATAAAATGGCGTTCGCATTTAGCAATATTCCCCCCTTACTGCGAGTATCAAATCACAACAGTGCAATCAGTGTTAATACAGTATATTCAACGCAAAACACCCCCACGCATTTACGTCTAGGCTTTATTATAGTGATAGAATATTAGAGCAGGACTCACATCGGTCAGTGAAGTTTCTTGGAAGCGTTCAAAAAGATATGGACACAGCTCTTCTCTTCTACATTCCCCGCAGCTCCCCGGATAGAACTCGAATGTGGATTTTCTCAATGGAAAGGTCCGCTTTCCTCAAGCATAAACGGACTCCTGTGCTTCAATCACACTGGTTGTTACGCAGTGCCACTCATGTAATAAGCCATTCCCCTTTGAGACCTCCTTTAAAGCCCGCCCCTTGTTTTTTATGAATGGCTGCGTTTCATTCATGTCTCTACAGCTCTCTTAAAGGGCCAAACACACAGCTTCTTTTTAATTATTTAAGTTGCATATTAGAATAATGTATTTTTTAAATAATTAAATGACCGAAATATGTACACATGTACAGAATGTAGAGATATTTTCCTCTGTTACAAGTCACACATTTCATTTATTCATTTAACTGTTTGCCAGTGCTTATGTAAATTAATTCTTCATTTACTGTAAAGGCAGTAATGAAAGCAAGCCAACAAAAACCTTTATCATTTGAACTCTAATGGACCGACGGTAAATCTTGTGCTATAAATCCATAATAGTAAATCATGTCATACTGAATAAAAATAGGTGCAATAATTCCCCCCACCCCCACCACCAAAGAAAATGTAATTACTTTAATTTCTAGATATTATGATATTATTTGGTATGATGGATCTGCATTAATAAGACTTAAAGGGACTGATTTGGGGGATACACGCACAACAATATTGCTTTTCATCTACATCTGGAGTACTAGTTCTTTAACAACCATATTGCATCAAGCACAGAACCTCCATTTCAAACTGAATACATATTGAAATAAGAAAAATCCTTTCTCCTGTCAGCTCTGCTGCCATATAAATCAAAGCTGCTTGATTTATACAGTTTTATGCCAGCGTTGTGTTGGTGGCCAGCCCACAGCCCATTCTGCATTATGTATGATCTGTATGTTTCATCTCTTTAATAGAGGGGGAAGCAACAGTGAAATGGAAGCTGTTGTGAGAGAGTGTGCCTTAGCTCTGGCATGCATTATTCATATAATGTTATGTATGTAGGAGGCCATATTCCATGTAAGGGCTAACCTTTGAGCACTTTGATATTTGCAGCAGTGTATCATAGGTATAAATTTGTATTAACAGCCTACCTTATTTTTCTGGGCAATTAAAAGTATGTGCCCATCAGCCTGATTACTAACTAAACATCCCATGAAGTAAGCCTAAGCAAAATGATGATGATAATAATAATGATCATAACAATAACAATAATAATCATAACAATAACAATAATACTACTACTACTAATAATAATGATCATCATCATCATCATCATCGTCATCATTGTCATCATCATCATCATCATCATCACAAAAAACATAAGTAATTTGGTATTTGGTATTTGCTTTTCTTAATCACACTGCATAGTATGTATATCACAATGGCTGTTATTTAATTTTTATAAAGTAAAAATGCTGACCGTAGGAATAGCTAACATTAGCTTCATATTTGAGGTCTGCTATTGGCAGCAACTGGTAACAACTGAGGACATCACCTATAATTCATTTTGGCTAGAGTTCCACTTCCTCATCCCCCCTTTTGTCTTTGATTAGGCTTCTCAAACACGACGCAAAAATGCATCATCTCTCCAGTTTTCACCAGAATTGTAGCCAGTGGGGTCTGAGATATCACATTTGAGTTGACCTTTCGTTTCAAGGGTTAGGGTTAGGGTTAATATTTCGACCACGATTGTATTAGTTTTTGAAAGCCAAATATTTTTCTAGTTAGAGGTACTGATAGCATATGGTATAGATATTTTGATATGAAACATCTTTAAGTTATGTCTAACTGAGTAGAACTGTCCTGCAACCTTATTCATCTAAATGCCTTGTTAGATGTTTGATTCTTCATATTCTGTTACCACTCAGTGTTTGGCCTTTGATGCACTGATAATTTAAAGACTATACATGGCCCAGCATCAAGATCCCATTGTCCTACAATGGAACTACCAAACCTCCTTTGTAGAATTCCAAATCCATCTCTCTCTCTTTGAGCCCTCACCAAGGCCAGCAGAAGCCGACACCTTTATAGTTTCATAACAGTTGCTCTTTGATAGCATTTACCCAGCAGTATCACACATGACTACTTCAAAGGCTGTTAATCTCGGTGGGTTACAGACAGAGGAACAGTTTGTTTAATTCCACTTTGAACTCATTCCCGGTTGTTTTAGGGCAGGCGCTGAGTTTGTCACCTGATTATGTGCTATAACTCTGGTATGTAGTATTTTGATTTGTAGGCTTGTATTCAGGTTTTGATAAATATTACTTTGATAATAAATGGGACAAATTCAATTGGACATGGCAAAGCTGATGCTCAGACGAAAGTCTTCCTACTAAAAGCAAAAGTTTCAGTCCATCTTACTGTCATACTGAAATTTTTCCATCTGCTTTTGCCACTTCTTATTTTGTGCACTTTTAGCATATACACTTTCTGTGCGCTTTTGCAATTATGTTTATTAAATAAGAAAACTTTTGTCTGAACATCAACTTTGCAATGTCTTGTTCTTTAAGGCAAAGTGCTTGATTTTCTTGGTGTGCAAGTTCCTCTCCTCAAACTTCTAGCTATGTTTTTGGAACCAACGCATCCAAAGTGCTCTTCCTTCAAGGCACAATATCAGCCGTTTTCTACTTCTGAATAGTTTTCATATGACATCACATCCTCTACGCTACAGTGCCATGATCAGCAGATGGTGGTCAGAGATACCAAGCAAATGCTGGAGAGTGTTGGATTAGATATGTCTGTGAACAGTCTCTTTCAGTCAGGTCATGGTACTTCTAAGTGGTATAAAAAGGCAAATGGAGTTTCTTGAGCTTCTTAAAGACGTTTTGCCGCTCATCCAAAAGGCCTCTTCAGTTCTGAAGAACTGGACTTGCTTGAGCTGATTACTGGTTTCACCTGCCCTAGAACAAGGAAAAGTCGACCCAGAAGAACCCCTCCACACCCCTCAACCCCCTCACCTTCACAGGACTCGCCCCACACATACCCCCGCTCCCCCTGTGCCATGTGTCCTAGATCAAGGAAACATAACCCCACAAGAAGGCCCCACCCATATCATTGCAGTGCAAGTCTTTGGCTTCATCTGCACTTTTTTTGACACAGCACCCCACACTGCTACAATACTACAACATTTGCACTACCACATTCGGTTTACTGCCTCTTACAACACTGATAAATGTTGAATTTCCTGAGTGATTGCTACTGAGTGATTAGCACTGTTGTTTCACAGCAAGAAGGTTGTGGGTTCCAATCTCCGCCCTGGTCCTTTCTGCGTTGAGTTTGTATGTTCTTTCTGTGATTGCATGGGTTTCCTCCAGGTACTCTGGATTTTTCTGACAGTCCAAAGACATGCAGGTCAGGTATACTGCCCCTATGTGTGAGAGGGGTTGAATGTGATAGACTGGCAACATGTCAAGGGTGTTTCCCTGGACAATGGATGGAAAGTGTACATTTTCATTAGGTATAGGTCAATTCCATCACATTTTTCAGTTTTTTGGATGTAACTCTCTCTTACATTAGCTTCCAGACACATGACATAATCTGAGAACCACTCTTCATTTATTTCCATCCCATGCCTCCATTACCTCTTGTCCACCATGTGACTACATCACAGGCAGTGCTTGTGGAAAAAGTTAACTGTAACACACAAACATTTGGCAACAGAAAAATAAAGTGCAGAAAAATATAAAACTACGCAACATACAATACACATATAATACATATTACTGTAAGATACAAAGAAAGAACACCTATTAAAAAACACAAGAGCAGTGTGCATTGGGGCAATACCAAGGGGCTCCAGGCAGTTATGGTTGATTGATGAAGACATAGAGGAAAGGTATAATTTTTGTACCTCCATTATGTATAGTGTTTATGTTAGAATATTCTTAGTCTAAAAATTGGCCTCCATTCCATGTGATAAAGTGGGCTGTCACTGTCAACCTAATCATATAACAATTCAAATAGCTTGCTCTCATTACGTCTCTGCTCCAAGCAGTCTCTCTCAGCAATACCACTCTAAAAATAGACAAAGAATGACCTACATGCTTCACGATTCTGCTTGGATACTCAATGCTGAACGCCTTTGTGTTGTGTGTGTGTGTGTGTGTGTGTGTGTGTGTGTGTGTGTGTGTGTGTGTGTGTGTGTGTGTGTGTATGTACCTGTTTTCTCCTGATGTTTTCTCACGATTCTGATTTTGCTAACACTAATAAAGACATTTATGCACCATAACTGGCACATGGGCCCAGTGTTATATGGAGGTGGAAGGGAACTATAGTCAGACCATGGACATATATCTATCATCCTCAGCTGGTTGCAGAATTAATGAAAGCCTTCTGTTTTGGTTGCTAAAATACCTTTAGCCATCCAGTGACAGAAGGACAAATATTTGTGTTCCAATTTGAGGAACATATGATGCGTTTTCAAAACGCTGTACAGTACAGTTACGTATGCCTTTACTTATGCAGTAACAGGATCTTGCAAAATAGGTGCACCAACTTCCTTATTGTGCTGTTGTGAACATCAATCCTTACTTTGTATCCTCAAAATGCATCAGTTGCTCAAATTGTTTAATTTGTTCGAACAAATATGCTGCACTTGAAGTATGGCATTTTGGAATTGCAGTTGACAACCAACATGCTGCCATAATGCAGAATAATGACTGTCACCATTTCAGTAAAATTGGAAGAAATAGTTAATGTATTTATTTGTTTGCTTGTTTGTTTGTTTGTTTTTAAAATCCAATTTCCTCAGTTCTCTGGATCATTGTAATAATTACCTGTCTCATAAAAGTAATCAGTTACTCAATTGGTTTTACTTAAAAAAAACTTAATTATTGCCCCTGTTAAGTGTCTGTCACCTGTTTGTAATAAAAAGGCACCCAGCAGAGTGCAAACCACTACCAAGCCCACCGCCCTGTTTCTGCTAAACCCTAGTCATAACCATGCACCCTTGAGGCTTGTTAGCCTCTAAAGTTAATCGCTTCTTCACTGGCCCATGACCAACCTTCCCACTGAGTTTTCTGCAAACCCATCCAGTGCATTTTGAATTATCCTACTGCTGGACGGATGGACAAACATAGATGGAAAGTGGCAATCACATAAGCTCCTATCTCTATAAGCGTCTACTCAAGAATCATCACTTGACCCCACTGCTGTCCATGATTGCAGATTGGTAATTTGCTCTCCTTTCTATCCAAAACACTTGAGCAAGGGGTTTCCAGTCAACTCCATGTCTCTCAAAACAACTTCCTGGATCCTCTTCAATCCGGTTTCAAGGCTTCTCACTCTGCAGAGACTGCTCTCCTGGTTGTCATGGGGGCTCTGAACACTGCTGGGGCTTCATCCCTCTCCTTCATCCTTGTTCTCCTGTTGCTTTTGACACAGTTAACTTGCAAATCTTACTCTCCATCTTATCTGAACTTGGCATTACAGCATCTGCACACTTCTGGTTTGCACTCTACTTGGCCAATTGCTTGTACCAAGTCTTCCGGAGAGGATCTCTGTCAAGACTATGCCCTCTGAACACTGGTGTCCCTCAGGGCTCAGTCCTGAGGCATTTACTGTTCTTCGCGTAAACTAAATTACCTGTGTTATGTCCTCTCATTTATTTATACCAACTGTTGATACCAATGACACTCAATTTCTCCTTACTTCCATAATAACAAATGATATCACAATTAAATATATTTAACAAAACAAACAAAAAATCTACACGTGCTACTTCTTATTATTGAAGGATTAGTTGTTGAAGACTGTGATATATGGGTGGTTTGGCAACTGTTGACAGAATGTACCTATTATAAGGCTCTTTCGGCAAAAACATCTGGTAAATGATGTAATGTAAATGTTTCAAAACAGTGTTCTTTAATTCCTTAGATTTTTGAAGCTACATAATTTGTACTGGCAATTTTTAATCACTTTTTAAAATAACAAGCATGTATTTCGTGACCAGAACAGCATGGAAAAGAAGGTAGCAATAAATTTACTAAATTGCCTCACTCAGGATTACGACGCAGGATATCTGGTGTAGCAGACAGAGTTGAACACAAAGTGATGCAACGATTGGCTAAAAATCACATCTTATGACTCAAGACAGAATGACTTGTTGAGGTGGATGTTATTGCAAGCCGTTGTATTGTGTTTGTGTACGTGCTACTCGATAACAGCTAGATCAGCTTGGAGGAACACCAGAACGGATCTATGTGTGATAACAGTCATAGTTCACCCATCAGCTGAGGTCAGCAGTCCTATCACTGATTTGCTATTGCGCCTGTTTGCTCTGCCATCACGTGTCTACTATCATGTGTATATAACACATTGCTGGCCTTTACACTTCCAATTGATATGGGGCCAAATAAACAAGGATTTTATTGTCTAACACATATCCTGTACTACTCTGCTCACGTTCTTTATTGCTCTCTGTATCAGTGAACATATTGTGACATTTTGATTCTAAACTTATGAAAAATCACAGCTGCAGATATATTTACAAGGTGATCTTGAGCCAAACTCTAAATATTGGATGTTTGATTTCTCCATTCTATGCTGCAATTGTATTGTTTTAAATAGTAAATCCACATGGGGATTTGTTGGAAAGACACTCACTTAAGGCAGTCTGAATATGTTTTTATTGTAATATTTACCAGAGGATAGTTACAGTCCTTAGAGAGATGAGTTCCTCCTGGTTCCATACTGTACATGACCAAGCACCTTATCATTCATATGCTGTGACCCACCCAGCCCTCTCACGCTTGCTCAAGGCCTCAGTGGATTTTGTAGCCTGGTTTTCACTCCACTGTCACTGACACTAATCACTGTTGATACGAAGCAAAATGAAGCGATTTTGGGTATTCAGGAGAAACTGAGCAATGACAACAATAGGTTCAGGGGAGCAGTGAACTATCCCATAATAAAAACCAGGCTAATGACTTCTTGTCCTTTGCAGGATGAGTCATTTCCTTTATGAATTATATGCTAATGATTTACTAGCTGCTGCTCACTGCAGCCTGTTAATGTCGTGGAATCAATGACTGTCCACCTAAACAAAAAGAGGAAAAAAATCACCACTTATGATCCATGACTCTTCATTAGAGCTTGAATTTTGTCCTGTCTTGTGTAATGAAGATCTTGCACCACTAGGTGGCCCCTGTGTGTTGTTCTGTAATCTTTGTGTTCTGCTACTTCAGTGATTCATGTGCTTACAGTACAGGTCATTGAAAAATCATTCCCATTTTGAAGGCCAGCCTTACTTTTTCCCTCTGATACAAGCAATTTCTAAATAGCAGCCCTGCTATAGCACCAGCTTACTGAAGCTTAGCACAATATTTGTTGAGACTGTCACATATCTGTCGTTTCAGTTCTGTGGTGATGTTTGAGTGTTTACTTAGTCTGTCTGTCCCTGTCCGTGAGTTGTGACTTGTAACCACTGGTCCCCTGTGCTGCTGCGGTTTGTCTGTTGTCTGTAAATGTTGACATGCTTCTTCACACTCTTCCCATTGACACATGAAATGCTTTTGCAGTTTTGTGACACTTTGTAATTGCCTTTGAAAACGAAGTGGTTGTCAGAGCTCTTTTAAAGCTGACATACTGCTATCTACTGATCAACATATGAATGGTCTGTGTAGCTGACTTAGTAGATAGTTAAGTTTTTTGTGTGTGCTTTTTTTTGTCACACTTATGGTGCTAACACCCTTATTGCATAGGATGACAAATGATACAACACTCAGATTCTACCTGCACTATTTGCAAAATACCATTTGCAATGCTTTTCACTAGTTGTTTTGGTTTTCTTGAGTATGATATTGCTGGAACTTTTCATATAAAAGCATGCTGGCAAATTACAGATTCACAGAATGTTAGTCAAATGTCAGTTGGATATAGTTTTCTGTGAATTCCCTTACATTATTCGAATTTTCTTGGTATGATCTCCTTTCATCTGGCTCATTCCAAGCAGATTAAAATAAATCAGAAGAGATATTATTTGGGAGCACTATTTGTCCTAGATCTGGTATGCTCATACTTTCTACTAAAAGTGAAAAAGATGATGACAGTGATAATTTGATTCGGGAATACAATTTATTGCATGGGTATCATGTACACCAGTGCAATTTATGTATTTTTATTTATTATTTGTTATTATTATTGTGATTATTATTATTATTATTATTATTATTATTATTATTATTATCATCATCATCATCATCATCATCATTATTATTTTGCAAATGTGTGTGTGTGTGTGTGTGTGTTTGTGTGTCTGTGTGTGTGTGTCCTGTGTGTATCCTGTTGTTGCTCGGTTGCTTAACCCATGTACAACACTCCCCTCTGCTGGGCATATTTTGTACCACAGTAGCTCCTCTGCAAAGGCAGTTACAAACCTAAATCACTTACCTATGTATGCATGAATGTATGTATGTATGCATGTATGTATGGTTGGATGATTGATTGATTGACTGGCTGAAAATGGATTAGTAGAAAGCATCCAAACATCTCAAATAATATATTCTCTGTGCATCAGTGTTATTCACTTTTAAAATTTTAATCTATATTTAACCAGGCACATCAGTTAAAAACTTCTAATATTTACAATGAAAACCTGGAAAGCGATGAAAAGCCTCTATAGGGGCAGGGCATTGGGAAAAAAAAGATCTAATAAAATAAAACATTATACAGATGCTAACTCTTGCAATTTAAGCTATTCAGTTCCAAACACTGCATCAAGTAGCAGGTTTTGAGTGATAAGGGTAACAGTATTTCTACTGAGAGTTAATCTTTTGTGTTGATATTCAATGTTGGAATATGGAATAAATCTCTCAGATTTATATTCTATTCATGGTGTAAAAACCTCTGAAGCAACATTCAGACCATCATGGAACACTGAAACTGAAAAAGCCATTCAAACTTTGGTTTAATTTAGTTTGTTTGGAGGATTAGCTGGTCCTTAAGGCAGAGTGAGGCAAGGTTTCAAATTCAAGGTTTTGCAGACGGACTTTCAGCTGTTCAGTGAAAAAAGGAAGGAACCTCCATCATATCTCAGATGGACTGCATTGACAGACCAATATCTAACCCAAAGTTCAATATCAGCCTGATATGTCAGCAAACCAATGTATCTGTCTAACCAGACACTATATATTTTTATTTGTTTGTGTGTATGCATCAGTGGTTCCAATGCAGGCTGGGTAGTGGATATTGTTGGACTACTCCCCCGTGTTTTTTCAGCCATCCCTGGCACAGGCTGCCACCTCAGCACAATGGCTGCTGGCATGCCATGGGATCTTGCTGGCAAATCCTCCTGAATCATCAGCGGGGTTTTGCAGGCCCTTTGTTTCAGGGCTTTAGCTGGGTGCCCATCACCCGCCACCCGACTAACACCCACTGCTCACAACCATCAAACCATTAGCACCCAACTCACACAGCCATGCGCATGCAAACAATACTTGCACTGGAATAACTGTGCAGTAAATCACACACACACACAGAGTTAGACTGATAGATTGTTTTGCTGATCTGATCATCAAAATCCATCAAAGTCAGATTCACAAATCTGCACAATATGTAATTATTATTATTTTTATCATTATCATTATTATTAGTAGTAGTAGTAGTAGTAATAGTAGTAGTAGTAGTAGTAGTGGTAGTAGTAATTGTAGGTGTAATAGTAGTAGTAGTATATCAGATGTCTGACCAGAGAAATCAGTCCACTGTGTTGTGGGAGGATTTGTGTGTGTGAAGGCTGTTACAAATCCATGGAATAAAAACATTAGCTGTGCAGCTTATTATCCTCACTTCCTGTGTTAACACTAGGAATAAAGAAGGAAGGGACAGTGATTTTGAAATTGGTGCCAAGTGCGCAACAATTCAGCACACTTGTTATTGTTTAAAATGGATTTGCCACCTCTCTGTTTATGCCTTACAGGTTGGGACCTCAGCCAGGTGTCAGAATTATGAGTCACTTGTCTGTTGCTGACTAGCTCATACTTATATGGGATTATACATTTTAAACATACATGTGGCTAACATTAGCTTTGTTTCATTAATGTTAGCTAACAACAGCTCAGCCTCTATGCAACTGCTGGACAAACAAAACTGCTGGACAAAAACCACCAATCTGCATTATGTAAAGAGTATTTTGTTATATGGTTGAATCGTTGCTCGTTGTTCCATTAGACCAATGTTAACAGCACCAATGTCTGGCACCAGTGGCTGTTGCTGCAACGTAATGTCCCTTTCTTATTTTTAAGTTCCTTGTGTGAACAAGTTCCCTCAAACTTGTCACCAGAAAAGAAATCTTCTGCTGATGACAATGTATTGTTTTTGTCAAATTTTATGTTTGTTTTACCAATGAAACAACTTAAACAACAAGGCTGCCAGGTTAGGCACATGTCAAATTTACAAAAGTGAAAAGGATGACTGAAGGTTTTATAGATAAAATATCTGTTGGCAAGTGCTGGGTTTCCCTTTTAAGTTGTGATATTTTAAACTAACCATCCAGCCTTGGTGTTATTTCATTTAAAAATTGTCAAAGATCCTTATGTTTTACAATAGACTGCTTTATTGAGTTGTCTATACTTGCAAAGTCAGGTCCATGGGTCTCTCTCATTGAATTTTCTTGTTTCCTGGTACTGGATTCCACATCTTTAGCTTCTTAGACAATCAGTGATTAGAAACCTTAGATCTAATGAGGATTTGGTCAGGATTTCCCCCCGGAATTCTTCTTTTTCCAATGGGTTCTTTCTGTAAGCATAGTTCCCTTGGGATATACTTATTGCACCAATACTCACTTAGTGCGGAGCCATGTAAAGACAAGCTCCTCAAGTTTTTCTATACGGATCCTCATCTCTTCTCTGGAGAGGGAGCTATAGATATCTAAATTCGTGGAGGATAGAAGTATCTTCTTGGGATACCTATTGTGAAAAGAGTGCTTGCACGTGGTCAAGGAGTTAATTTAATGTAACAACTGAGTGAAAATTATCTTACCCTGGCCTGCTATCCCTTCAACATATCCTTATCTCCCTTATTACCAAACACAACCCAACCAACAGGCAAAACATGGGTAAGCTAAAAAGGACTGTGGTTAAACATGTTTCCTTTGTTTGAAACTTGCGTCCCAGTCCAACTACTACCTGGCAGATGATGATATCCCTCCCTTGAAACAAGTTCTCTTTTTCTCACTTTTAGCACAATGCCTCTGATTACTGAGAACAACCTGCCCAATATCTGCCATTCCTTTTGTCATATACTGCATAGCATGTCCAAAAATCGTCCTTTAAAGGAGTACTCCAACGTTTTGGACAAAATACCTTTTTTCCAATTTACCAAGACTGAGATGTCTGTACATCCAGTAGTTCAGTTCCAATGGGCAGCATTTTGTTGTATTTTGCAAATGTTTTTTCCACCTTGATAACAATAAATTTCTGAGGGAATGTAAAGATGTTGAATATCTGCATGAAACAGCAGCAGTTTCAACCCAAACTACTGGTATGGCCCTTCAAAATCCCGTAGGGGTCAAAGCCATGAACTGCTACCCTAATTTACACTGCTGTTAGGAATCATCGAGTGGCTTCATGTGAAAAGACAAAAGGATAATTCAGCAGATACTGTACTGCTGCAGGGCAGTGGAGGTAAACCTCTGCTGTATTCACACAGCATGCTACAGTCTCAAAGCATTTCCTTCTCTGCACGACTGACATAGGAAGAGAACAGCAAGGTCACAGTACTGATGCAATCTAGGTGGTATTTCACAATCTTAAGAAATAGAAACAGACTCGCGCTCAGCTGGAGTTTGCGTACATCTGTGTTTTTATTTGGAAGGATCTAAGTTGGGTAGAATGAGTGATGAGGGAGGTGGAAGGTGGTGCAATAGGAGGTGGGTCTAACAGTCCGTGACACGGCGAATGGAGCCCACTGAGGGATGCAGGGCCCCCCATTCAGTGTGCCTCCTGTATTCACCCTTCTCCAGAAGGTACTGGCGCCCCCTGTAGTTGGGATGCTCATAGAAGACCCAAGTGCCATCTAGAATGAGGGCCGAGTGAACTTCATGGTAATGCCAGCGGTCCAGCAGGTTGGGCATGTCTTCACCAAATTCTACCATCTGGCCACTGAAGTCAGGATGTTCGAAGATGCGAATCTTGTGCGTGCTGGACAGCTTAAACATAAAGACGTGGGTGAGTCTGTTCTCAGAACTGATATTCACCCTCACTGTTCACGAAAAAGCCAAGACAAATATAGCTACCTTATGAACATCTTTCAGACATAACATGCCTCCTAGATGCTTTCTAAATTAGCCATCTTGATTGACTTCAGCCTTTCAATTTGTATTCAGTTGACGCAAGAAGTTTTTTTTCTTAAACACCTCAGTCTTCACCTTCAGTATAGATAACTGTCTGGTCTGTCATAATTAAGGTGTTGGAATCAATATGTATTAAAACTGTACAGCACCATATAATGTCAATACAAGACTGAGGAAGTAGACAAACTTATAGCAGTAATAACGTTCTCTGGCATATATTGGTTGATTTCCAATGCTGCTTCTTCTTTAGGGTGTGTTCACATGTTGGCAGCAACTTATTTAAACTCTGAAGTGTTTTCTCCTTTGGTTAATTTGGCCAGTTAACAACAATGCCAAAAGTCAGAGGGTACCAAAAAAATGCAAGTCCCCTTCTAAGAGAACTGTGGTGCACCTTGCTAGGGGTGCTGATGCTCATATTTTTTCTTCAGCTATTTTTTCCTGTGTTCTGGTCACTCTTCTTCACACTCTATGGGGACAGTTACTATCAACTGTGCACACTGTATGAATATACATTTCAATACATATTCTTTTTTGTTCTGATAGTGTGCCCTAGCATAGCATTTCATGTAAAATAAGCAACAGGTAGACAAAAAGATTAATTCCCTGCCACTGATTCCCAGCCTTTCCTTTTCTAAGACTTACATGTCTGATAATGCGACAGGAGCGGATGGTGTCATTAAAGCCATTCCAGCGCTGGAAGTCAGGGTACTCTCCTTTCATCAGGACGTACTGGTAGCCCATGTAGTTGGGTCTCTCATAGACCACCCAGGCCCCATTGGCCACTCGGATGGAGTTACATCGGTTGAAGTGGGAGCTGAGCTCAGGACAGTCACTGCCGCACTCATAGCAGCGACCCTGGAAGTTCCTGTCCTCATAAAAGATGATCTGCAAGCAGGACTCGGAGTTAGAAAGTGTCCAGTATTCCAAATGTACACTGAGAAATTAATAAATATTACTGCCACTATTACACTAACCACTAATTCTACTACCACTGTTACTAATACTACTACTACAGATAAATAATGATGAAAGAACGAGACTTCATTTATGCAACACTTTGCAAGACAAACTGCTACAAGTTACGCAATAATAAATAAAGGTAAGTAAGGGAAACAGTAATAATACCATATAAGAACATAAGATAACAGTCATATATTAAAGGTGCACTATGCAAAATTGAGGGTCGATGAAAGTGAGGACTGTTTAGACTCAGGTGAAAAGAAAATATGGAAAAAGTATTTATCAGTGAGTCAGCAGATGATGCGTACCATGTAGACTGAACCATAAAATTTTGTGCTTATTCCATGGTTCTAAACAGTCCTCACTTTGACCCTTGGCAACTTTTTCATAGTGCACCTTTAAAAGATAAGTAGGCAAATCAATTCACTGTATCAATACTGGACTGGTGACCTCAAACAAACTCATTCATTATGATTTGAAAAGCAAGAAACTAGCAGTTTATATGTAAGCTTGGTTATAATTACAGTCCTTACCTTCCCAGCACGCTCCATGATAAGGCTTATTCTATGTTTTTCCTCACTCAGTCAAATTAACACACTGATGCACACTGCATTACTGATGCTCAAACATTTATATATGAATGACACCGAAATGCATTGCCAGTAGAATGATTGTCATTCAAATGAGGCCACCATTAAATCTGACATAACAGCTGATGCTGCATTTGTTTTAAAATATGTGGCTGTTCTGCAATGTTTGATGCCTACTGTGACTCTATGGACCTTTGGCGCATATGCTGTTGGATTCCAGAAAAAGACAGATTTAGTAGATCTACTAAAATTGTTGTCAGTTGTCAAGTTAGAGACGATTCATTCATGCTTATACTGTCTCATATGCTAATTTTGGTTTTGTTATGACAAACCAATGCGTTGGAAAGTTTCCTATATATACTGCTGTTGTAGAATTTGCATATATTCAAGGTATATTGATAATTATTTTGATATTTCATACAGTGTGCACACTGATATTTTAATTACCTAATTTATATTTATGCAAACAATATGTAGCACATATTTCTTATTTAGTTGTCCAGATTTAAGTAAAGTATCAAGATTGCTAGTACATCGGTATGTAACAACTGTAAGTACCTGCAACTATGATTTCCCACTAATGTAGTCTAGGCAACCTCCAGCACACTCTAACCCACTTTTACTGGCTATATTTTGTGTGCCTATATTCTATTTTTTCGCCCCTGCTGAATCCATCTTATGCTAGAAATAAAAGTTTTTACCATGACCATAATAAAAAATTCTTTGAATGCGTCATGGCTCAAGGTCAAGGCTCAAGTAGATCTTAGCTCTGCCTAGAAGGAACCTTATGGAACTCTTATTTATCAGTTCAAAAACAAGCATACCACATTTTGCTCTTTATTCTACTATAACCTTGCAAAGCAGAAACACTGCCACACACTCTTACACAGACCCAGTGTCAGTTTGTGCCTAAATATGTAAGGCCAGGGAAAAGGTAGGTTAAAATAACCCAGGAAACTTTTATTTCTAAGACACTTGATGGCCAGAGACATGCTCATTTAAGCGGTAATGAAGTACATTCATATAAGTAATTGTAGGAATGCCCTGGTAGTTCTCTATCCTCTGTTATTTAAGAAGTATTTGGATGTTTAAGTGTTATTTAGATGGTGAAAAAATCCTGTGGTCCTATCAGAATTAAACTTTATGTTGAATATGGACATAAGTAGAAACACCTTTTGTTTTATTACTGTTTTTATTTTTATATTACTTATAGTCAAATTAGCTAATATTTCATTCACACATTTCCTCCTTGTATCATGTCAAAATTCTCCTGCATTCTCCTGTTCTAAATAGATAATTTGTCATTTACCAAGGGATCCTTTAACGTAATCTGATATTTTAATTAGCTAATTAGC
>OMLF01013335.1:11665-23378 GCA_900302615.1 Holocentrus rufus | reverse complement strand
CCCCCCCACATATAACCTTTTTTGTTTGTTTGTTTGTTTGTTTGTTTGTTTTTTGATGGAAGCTATGACTTCACTTCGAAATATTGCCTTTAAAATAAGACTAAGATGAACAATTCTGTATATATGTAAACTGTTTACTTCA
The DNA here is from genome assembly GCA_900302615.1 of Holocentrus rufus. Taxonomy (NCBI): domain Eukaryota; kingdom Metazoa; phylum Chordata; class Actinopteri; order Holocentriformes; family Holocentridae; genus Holocentrus; species Holocentrus rufus. Next base: position 23,236 of record OMLF01013335.1, on the reverse strand, counting down.
CTGAACTGAAGATGTTCTTGTTCACTGTCAAATATCTTGTCTCATCTTATTTTATGAGGACTGACATCAGATTTGAAACCTCTCCTTGCAAAATTGTCACACCTGTGATGGGATCATTATCCAACATGCATTTGTGATGTTATAATGCAATTTATATATGCTATTTTCCAACTAGTTTACACTGTTAAACTCTATACTCTCAATGCAGCATTTCTGGAAAAATTAAATATGTAACATCACATATTTGTAATAGCAATTAATTTGTAATAACAATTAATTAGTTATGGTATATGAGTGAAAATGGGAGGAAAATAAATGATTTCAGAGCAGAGGAAATGAAGCAATGGCAGCTTTGACATTTTGAATCATTGCTTTATTTTTGGAGCAATATAATGTGATGCATGCTCAGCCTTTGGGTTTGACGTTCCTACTGCTCCTTAAGAGTGCGGATGGAGCCAACAGTGGCCTGCATGGCCCCCCAGTCAGTGTAACGTCTGTACTCGCCCCTCTCCAGAAGGTACTGGCGCCCCCTGTAGTTGGGCTGCTCGAAGAAGATCCAAGCACCTTCGAACACCTTGCAGGAGTGGATTTCACGGCTGTGCCAGCGCTCGTGCAGGGCAGAAATGTTGTCTGCCACTTCCATTGTCTGACCTTCGTAGTTGGGCCTCTCCCACACCTTCAGCCTCCATGAGTTCCCCACCTACACTCGTGTAAAACAGGTCCAAGTGGCAAATTAAATATAGAAATGGGGCACAAAATTATGCTTTTCAGGATGACCGAGTCTTCAGAAAAATCTGTTAAAAGTCAGAAAGTTGCTTGACTCGGCATGAAGGACAAACATCTACACCAGTGGTTTTCAACCATATGTGCTATCAAGGTTCAAGAGTCTGCAGGTTTTAATTTGACTTGTTAGCACAGCTTCTGCCAGAAAGCAGGACCACTGATCACAAGTCTTCTAATCTGAGACTACTGCATAACAGCTAAAATGAAATGAAAATTGGGCATAGATGGGTAGGTAGGTAACTAGGTAGTTAGCTGAAAACCAGAGTGCATTTATAGGGCAAAATCTTGACAAATATGATCTGTGTTCCATGCTTCTGGGCTTTGGTCAACGTCTCTTTACTTACATTCCTAATTATGCGGCAGGACCTGATGCTGTCATTGAAACCCAGCCAGCGTTGATAGTCTGGATACTCTCCTGGGGTCAGCACATACTGGTAACCCATGTAGTTTGGTCTCTCATAGATTACCCAGAATCCCCCCTCCACTTTGATGGAGTTACAGTGGCTGATGTAGGTGTGCAACTCGCTACAGTCATTACAGCACTCAAAGCATTGTCCCTGGTAGTTTTTGTCCTCGTAGAAGATGATCTGGAAAAATATTATTACAATATGACCTGCAGTTGGCTTTTTCATAGACCAAATGTGCAAATGCAGTTTGTCGGACACTGATGAAACACCCCACCCCAGTACTGGCTTCATTTACATACAGGTTTACTGGCCTTTTACAACAACCAAAATTCTATATAATTTAATTTTAACACATATTTTCAGTTATGATGAGTTAATTTAGTTTAAAAGGTTATAAAAGAAGATACTAGAAGCTAGGATCTACCCAAACAAATTGCTGATTGCATCATCAAAGATGCAGTGCGCGTTGAATCGTATTAAATATATATCATCAAATTAGTGCAATAAAATATATTTAGCAATGTGAAACCTACCTTCTCCATATTTAATATCAGTAGATCTGGTGTGATACATAAAACAATAAAGCAGGCTCCTACAATATTCTCTTTATACAGAGCAAGAACAATAAAGCAAGCACATGATTTGTACTGTTGGAACTGGATAATTCAATCAGCGATTCAAATATTTATCCAGGCTCATCACATTGTTCTGAAGCAGTGAATCCTGCTTCTCTAAACAATGCGAATGCAAAGTGCAAAGCATCCCCAACCTACTGGATGCGGTAGAGCGTGCTGACAAAAACAAGGGTACTGCAGGACATTTGGTTTGCTATCAAATGCTTTAGGCTGAGTCAGTGACAAACCAAAGAAAGTTAGTTGGGCAGGAAGGCACCAGAAGCCGTTGATTTTAGAGCAGTTAAGTGGTTACGGCCTTTGTAACATGTTGGCTGCACACATGAAGATAAATGACAAATTTAAATAATTTGAGTAATACTGTAAAATCAAATCAAATAATACTGAATACAAAATGCAAATAACATCCAAAACAGCAACAACAACATTAATGTTGTGTGCCAAATAACAGCAGTATAGCTACTGAATATTAGCCAAATGAAGCCATTGTTGAGTGACACATTACCACAGAGCTAGAAAGTAGCCAGCAATCGGTCATTTTTGTGTCAACTTTTATTCTTTTGCTAAACAACGAACCACACCAGGGGTGTATTGATGTTCTGTCGGGATGTAATAACTGTGACCTCCATGGTTGTTCTGTTTGCTTCTTTTTTTGATTGGCTGGAATGCAAGCTATCCCTATTTCTGGCAGTGGTTCAGGTTTTTCTGTTGCTGAGAGGATGAAGAATGTAGGGGGTATTGAGTTCATTTAAGTTGCCAAGCTCCAGAGAAATTTAAAAAATAAAAAGAATAATAAAATAAAAATCATTATGTGTCACCGTGAACTATGAACCTGGTTAAAAAAAAATCAGGTTATTAGCTATACGTAATTCTGTTGATATTCTATTCACTATAACAAGCATTTAATATCAGCCACCTGGCAAAATTTAATTCAGTACTTGTGTCAGAGTCTATGAGATGTTCTGGTAATACTTATAATGGTGTTTTGACTTGCTGAGCAAAATGTTAAAAAGTTTTTACATTTTTTTTAAAATTTAAAGCAAAAGAGGGGAACCAAGTGGAAGGACAACATCCAAAATCAACATATGATTAAGGTTCGGGACGCTTTGCATAAGTATTTTAAAACAGGAGCATTGATTAGAGACCAGTTTGCCTTTCTGTTTATAGTAATGACCATAGTTCATGTGACCTCACCACTGCTTTACCTAAAAAATATACTTCTACATTCATGGTAGAAATGTTATTGGTATGATTGGGGGGTTAAACCAAAGTCATTGTTGCTAAAGGCAAATGTTTATGCCCATCCACCTTTACCTTCCACCAAGGCATTTCACTATCAAGCTGCCAGTTGTGCTGCCATGTAATCCCTGGTGGTAGGGAAACATATATATTTCACTTTAAAGTGAATTTTGCTGATTTTGCACAATTTCGGGAGACCAGGTTTAAAGAGTAAGTCTTGCTCACAGCCATTTTTTGTTTTTGGTTTTACATCAAAATATACCCATGATCTCCACAGATGGCGAAAAACTAAAGTGAAAGCACTAAGATGTTTCCATGCTGCAGTATTCCTTTTATATGGAAGTAAATCATGCAACATAAGTGGGTTCACACAATGAAGGTCAGGTTATTCTGACCCAGTTATGACTATTCTCAGTGCATGTAAAAATAACCACTGTGGACACTGCCAGTGATGTCGAAGTCAAAGCACTGCCACCAATTGATCTCCTACAGAATTCTCTGGTACAACCTCACCTCCACTTCTGTCTCCTTGATCTACAGTACAGTGGCTTGAGATTGACACAAGCAATGGGTATGTCAACAATGGTGATCAGTACCACTGTCAACCTGCCTTATGGTCATTTTACACCATGGTGCAACTGGACCCCTTTTTGGACCCTTTCAAATCCTTTTAAAAGCAAATGTGTAGAAATGCTTGCATTGGGAGAAACATTGTCCTATGTGTATCAGGTATGATCTGAAGCAATGGTTCCTACAAATGACTACAGGAGCTGATTTCACTCATGAGTTCCTCCTCTCTGGCTGAAGATGTGCTGATAAGTGAAATGGACTCATGTGGTATTTGGTTGGATTGAAAACCTGGACCTTTATGGACCATGACTGCATGAGACATTTTCACTGTGAGAGGATCTACGTCATTCAAAGGGCACCTCGCAAGAACAGTCAGGTTTTGCTTGTTATTTATTGATTATATCATATCAGAGAAGGCATGTGAAATGGTCTGATTTCTGGTCAAGGCTGAAGATGAGTTAAAACTCTGTGATCCTGCGCAGGGAGCCAACGCCGGGCGAGGTGGCGCCCCAGTCACTGTGCTGCCGGTACTCGCCGCGCTCTAGGAAGTACTGGTGCCCCCTGTAGTTGGGGAGCTCGTACAGCACCCAGGCGCCGTGAGTCACCACGCATGAGTAAACCTCGCGCATCTTTAAGGCCTCGTGCACTGAGGGACAGTCCTCAGTCCACTCCAACATCTGGCCTCCAAAGTCGGGTCTCTCGTAGAGCCTCACCTTCCATGTATCTCCATAAACCTGGACAAAAACAGAAAGATGTGCTTTAAGTAAAATTCTGCCATATCTGTGGGGCAACTTTTCTGTGAAAAATCCTCTACTGAACAGGAAGTGATGCGTTTTCTGTTTAGCAACAGCAGTATTTGGTTTATAAAAAAATATATAAAAAAGGTATTAGAAATATGAGAAGCTGCTGTCCACATTCAATTTCACTTTAGTATATGGGTCACTGTTTAGCTTGAGTGCAAAATACCAAGCAATACTCTCAAGAAAAACAAAAATCTTGCAGATTGTTAGTTAAACTACTTGTTAACTAACTGTTAATTCTCAGTTTTAGAAAGGAAAACAGAGCGTTTGTCAAGGAATTTTATCATATGGGATCAGAATAATGAAAGAAAGAAAAAGGCAGGAATGCGGCCACAGTTTTTAAGCTAGCAGCTGATTTCTTCACTTTGCTTTAGAGGGTTATTTTTAGGCATGGTGTGAGATGTGAAACATGCTCTTGGTATTTTAGCAAGTATATGTGGTATAGTATAATAAGACTCACTGAACTTACATACAGTTATATTTTTGCCATCTTTGTGAGCTCATGCGTAAGTATTTATATTTTAAAGGTTTCTTGGCAAAGCAAAAGCAAGCGCACAGATTAAAGTGCTGCCAAATGTACTTGCTATTGTCTGCTAGTTTTGTCGGCTGGCTTAGCAATGTTCACAGTGCTGGGTGCTTTGCCCTTGTGCATTCCTTTCCTGCTGTTCACTACACAAACACATTACCTTAATACATGCCCCAGCCATTCAAAGCCAATGAAATATTTGTCCAATGTAGGATCACATATCGATTTCAAAGCAAATCTTCTATCTCATGTGAAGTTAATACATCAAAAACACTAGATCGAGAGTCTTACATTCTTTATGGAGCGGCAGGATTTGACGCTGTCACTGAAGGCCATCCACTGCTGGTTGTCGGCATACTCCCCAGGACTGAGGATGTACTGGTAGCCCTTGTAGTTGGGTTTCTCATAGATCACCCACACACCGCTGTCCACCCGGATGGAGTTGCAGCGGCTGAAGTAGGTGTGCAGGTCGGCACAGTCGCTGCTGCAGTTGTAGCAGCGGCCCTGAAATTTCTTCTCCTCAAAGAATGTTATCTGTGGAAGAAAAATTAGCAAGTGAGCAGTAAAATCAGACCTGCACAAAGTGAGTATTTTACCTTTATTAAAGAAAAAACAGAAATCTGAAAAACTTGCAATGTGTATACATATAAAGTAAATGGCTTTAAAAATTGTGTTGATGCTTTCTCTAAAGGTTTCGCCTTACCTTCCCCATTTGGATGCACTAAAAAACATTCTTTGCTGCAGCCCCATCAAAGTATTTATCTATAAACAAAATGTGCAGAGTGTGGCAAGTCTTTGATACCCAAATGAGGTAGATTTACATATCAGCAAAATGGTTTGGTGATGTTTGATTTCTCTTTGTTCCAATCTAATGATGACTCTGTATCAAAGACATGCTGGAACAGTGAAGGCAATGCTTCAAAGGTCTCCTCAAAGCAATCTGCATGGGACAGTAACGAACAAAAAAGCAAAATGCAGCAGAATGCATTTTGAAGGGCAAGTCTTCATTGCCTGGCTGATTTAAAAGAGGAGTACCTGGATGTTTTGTGGGAGTTTGTTGCAAGCGTCTTTGCAAATGCAATTGAGAATGGGAGTGCGCATTTGTATATAACCATCTCAGAAGACTAATTTCTATGTTCAAGTACCATGAGTTTTATTTTTTCAGTTTCTCATTTTAGATAGCCAGCTGCCCTAACTTCAGACATTTTACTATCAGTTTTTACACATACAGATGTAAACACCTGGGGAAATTACTTATAATGCAGATTTGAAAATTGTCAGTTGTATTGTGGTGCAGTATGAACATTTCATTAACTGCTGAAATGTTAAAATTATGGTTATCATATAAGTTATTGTAGAAACTGAAGAGTTTGGGTTCTGTTTTACTAATGAAATGTCTCCAATACTCTCTTTGTGTACAGCCTCTCCTGATGTTTTGACTGTCATTTTGAGCTGCGTCATTGTAGTCTTATCCAACTGTGACCTTGTGACCCCATCTGTTCCCAGGACTGTTGACGTCCACCTTTCATAAATAGCTGTCAGGGTGGCAGACATATTATTCAGCCTCCCACACAGACCCCCCTCAGTATTCAGGAGGCTGGGACTGTGGGAAACCAGACTTCCTCTACAGTCACAAAAAGGTAGATCAACAGAGAATGCCATTGGGAAAAAACAAAACAAAACAAAACAAAACAAACAAAAAAAACTTATAGTTTCTTTAATATGGTTTCAAATGCTCATATCTTCTGAATCCGGCTTTATTTAAAAACAATAAAAACATTGAAGGTTTATTTTCAAGATCATTGTCAAAAAGGTATTCATATACAGTATTTTTTTTTCTTTGAGAAATACATCTATGAAAATGATGGATACTAGTCAAGTATATAAATGGAGTTAGTGCAGTTGGTGAAACTTATGGCATGAAAGTATCCCGCTTATTCATCAAGTTCAGGAATGTGAATGACAAAAAGCATTGCAACCTATTGGCAATCTATTGGACACACTCCCAGAAAAGCATAAAAAACACTGTATTTATCCAGTAGCTTTTGTTTTCTTTCTTTCTTTCTTTTTTTCTTTCTCTCTTTCTTTCTTTGTCATTTACTGTCCTTTACAATAGCTGAAATATAGCTTTGAATTCTGCGTTATCTTTCTTCACCTATCACATTGTGATACATTTAATATAATCTGCTTTCTCTAAGGTGATTTACTAGCATTATTAGTCTTTCTCAGTGACACCAAAAGCAGCTAACCAGCTCCAGTTCCAGGCCACAAGCACCCTATGGTTTAAGTAGTAACGTTATTTATATTACACAAGGTAGTTTTACACACACCATGTGGCAGTAAGATGCAACTGTTTGAGTTTTGAAGACTTCATTACCCAGATATCATCTAATGTGATTTCTGTACACCAAATTTCTTGGCTCAAGAGTAGCTAAATAAAGTGGATAATTGGTCTTATCCTCACTTCTTTATCCCCTGTGCAAATAAATAAATAACCAAAAACCAAATTAGTCGAAGCCTAGCTAGCTAGCTGCTGAGCAGAAATAGAAATACGAAAATATATTTTTGATTCAGCCTTTTTAGAGCTAAATTCATTCCATAAGCAAAGTCTTTTACATCTTTCAGTGTCTTCTTTCACCAGTTTTGTCGGCGTATCATCCACACTAGCTAGCTGGTTGTTTCTGAGAGGAATACATTTTCGTGAACAATGTATCGTGATTGGTAAAATACTCTTCCACTCTTCGGGTATGAAGAGTTTTTCCGGTGGAAGATGGCAGCTTCCTCTCCTGAAATTTTAACGGGCTGATTTATAAACTTATCTGTGGAGCATTCAAAGATTGTGGAAGAAATAGTCTGGTCTGAGAGACTAATTTAATGTCGACATGCAAATCCTTTCTGTTGGAGAAAGGCACACTTGCCACGATGAGTAAAATAGGGCAAAAACAGATATGTCTCCACACATCTAATGTACACAGAATGATTATGAAGGAGTTCTTATAACTTGCCCATATAATGCATAATTTTCCTGATTATTTCTTAATCCATAAATGAATGGCTATAATCTGGTGCGTTTGCCCATAAATGAATAGGCACAAGAATTTATTAACCTTGAGAAAGGCGACATGATGAAATGTTAGTTTTGATATTCAACAATTATGCACTGGAGCTTTTGTCTTTTTGTATCCCCATAATTATAACAATTGTATCATTTTGACTTGACTTTGACTTACTAATACTAAACTAATACTGATTTTATTATCTAAATCTTTGATGCTACTGTAATACCACAACAAACAAGAGAAAACAGATTTTTAGAGGCCAGATCTTTAACTCCTATGAATTTTTCTTTTCTTTCTTTCATTTTAATGTCATTTTAAGATGGTTTTTCAGTTTTGAGACCTGTGTTGACCTGTGTTGGCCTCACAATGATAGAACTTGGCTCTGACAAGTGTGCCTCCATGTTCTTACCAATTACTTAGGTGCAACTCTTACTCTTCTTTTTTGGTAACCAGTCTGAGTTATCACATGATTCGTAAAATGATAAGTCTACACTCAAAGGACAAGCAGTCATCAGAAACGTTTCGAATGACTTTATTCACCTAATACAATTTGAGCTAACAGGAATCCATGATGCGCCTCATAGAGCTGAACCTTGAAATGTTGCTCATTCCCATCTCTCTGAGGTTCCTGTACTCTCCTGGCCTCAGGTACATCATCCTGCCTCTGTAGTTGGGCTGCTCGAACATCAACCAGTGGCCGTCCATCACGTTGCAAGACTGGCAATCAGACATGCGGAAACGATCCATCATGTTGTCGCAATCATCCGTCAGCTCATGCATTTGGCCTCCAAAGTTCTCCCTCTCATAGATCCTAATCCTGAAGGGTCCCCTGTGCTGTTGATGAAAAAACATCATGATAATTACAATGCCAAAATGGTACACAAATTTGTACGAGAAATTTAAGGCAAAAAAAACAAACCAAAAAAAAAAAAAAACACAACCAAAAAAAAAAAAAACAGCTGACATATTGGCCTAAATCACAAAGTGGGGCTGCAAGAGGGAGGAGTGTCAAAATCTGCAATTAAGTAAGTAAAGTACGAATGACCATATATTTGCTGAAATTAAATTATGATGTATGTTCATGTATGGTCATCTCTCTTCTCACAGAAAGTGATATCCAAACTAGACAGAGAAATCCAAAAGTGTCTTCAAAGCAGAAGTGACTGGGTGCACCATGAAGAAAAAGCAGAACTGTTAGATCTGTTAGAGAAGAATGTCAGATTTTTTGTCTTTCTTTTGGTATAAAGCATCCTGGACGGTAAATATGAATCTACTGCACACAATTCACGAATGTCACATTGCTGAAGTTCAGTTTAGTTACTTCTTACTACCATGCCAAATTCAGCTTCAAGACTGAGAGTAATGAAACTGGAACTTGTTTACTTACCATTGGAATCATGCGACAGGATCGGATGCAGTCACTCATGCTCATTCCCATCAAGCGCTGGTTGTCTGGATATTCTCCTCTCCTCACCAGCATCTGATGGCCCATGAAGTTTGGCCTCTCGTAGACCATGAAGCAACCGCTCTCCACCCTGCAGGAGTTGCACCTGCTCAGGTAGGAGGTCAGCTCAGGACAGTCACTGCTGGTCTCATAGGAGCGACCCTGGAAGTTCCTGTCCTCGTAGAAGATGATCTGCAAAGAGCAATGTGAACCATATTTTATCAGAACACCACAAAGCATACATGAATGAAATATCAAAAATCAGACTAGAGGCTCTGTTACTTGTTCTCTTACATGTAATAACTTTGGTCTGTATGAAGTCCACTTTAAGTTTTAACTATTCATATTTGTATTTTATCATGCCTTTGATATTACCTTAGAGGAACATGAAAAAAGTTTCACTTACCCTACCCATGGCCATGATGTTTCTGAGCTAATTTCAGATCAAATGCTTCAACATCGACCCTTTTCCCTTTTTATACATTGCACAGCCATAGCATCTCCACATGTATTGTGCCAAAACCTTTGAGTCATCATTCTATATTGTGGCACAGTGCAGCATTATAGGGTGGCAGACTTTATTGTATGTCACAATTTGGATGGAATATGGGTTTTATGTTTGCTTCCAGCTTGTTCAGTTCACACCAATCCTATGTAATTCATATCTCTTCACTTCTGTATGAATCTATGTGGTATAATGAGACAGCATTATTTTTGCAAAGACGTGAGTTGAACTTGATGATATCACTAAATGCATTAAACAAAAAAGGGATTTCACAAAACAACAATGCTTTGGCCTTATATCATTTGAACACTACATATGCCATTTCTAGCATGCCATACAAAGTGATTTCAGAAAAATATGATTGCTTCTGGCATGACCTGGGAGAGGGTGGGGGTGCAGGGGTGATGTCCTCTGGTATGACCTCCCTAAACTACATTCAACATACAATAATAACTATTGAGGTCTGCTGTGGAAAAATGAATGCATGCCCACGTGGGCCTTGTGATGACTCATTATGTTTCACACAAAGGTGTGCAAGGTGATCTGTGGCTGATAGTCAATATAAAAGTGCCACTGGGTTGGCATCAAACATGCCACTTGGTCATCTGCAACAACCTAAACCGTCATCATGGGCAGGGTAATATTTATCATATTTTTGTCACTTAGAATTGTACTTCAGTTACAAAATTTACACAGTACTTTAAATTTTATTCACTGCTTCATTTGGAAAATATATAATCATTAGTCACAGCTTATATAAATTAGGCACAGAAAATGTAATAAACTCAAAAATAGATTACAGATAGGATCAAACTTGGCATTGCAAACATGATCCATTTTGCAGGACATGCACATTTAAACTTTGCAGTCTTTTCCAGGGTAATGGAAGATGGATGATAACATGCACTGTGTGTTTTTTCCTGTAGATCATTTTTTTCGAGGAGAGGAACTTCCAGGGTCGTTCCTATGACTGCAGCAGCGACTGCTCCGATATCAACATGCACCTGAGCCGCTGCAGCTCCTGCAGGGTGGAGAACGGCTGCTTTGTGGTGTATGACCGCCCTAACTTCATGGGTAATCAAATGTTCCTGAGGAGAGGAGAGTACTCTGATGTTCAGCGTATGGGAAGCATGATGGGCATGGGCATGATGGGCATGATGGATACCATTCGCTCCTGCCGCATGATCCCCATGGTAAGACACCTGGTTTCATGTTGCTTTCTTAGTTTTGTTGCTGGGCTTTTCACTGCTGTGCAAGAATTGTGTTTGTAAATGTGCCATTCATGTCTCAGTTTTGTCTTCCTCTAACAGTACAGGGGACAGTTCAGGATGAGGATCTACGAGAGGGAGAACTTTGGAGGACAGATGCATGAAGTGATGGACGACTGCGAGTCTCTCCAGGATCGTTACCGCATGTCTGACTGCCAGTCCTGCAACGTGCTTGACGGCCACTGGCTGATGTTCGAGCAGCCGAACTACAGAGGCAGGATGATGTACCTGAGGCCAGGAGAGTACAGGAGCATGAGAGACATGGGCTTGAGTAACATCATGAGAATTAGCTCCCTCAGACGCATCACAGATGTGTGCTGAAGTGTTCTTTCTCATGT
>OMLF01013335.1:0-11645 GCA_900302615.1 Holocentrus rufus | reverse complement strand
AGATGTGTAATATATAATAATAATAATAATAATGAAGGAATGAATAAAAATAAAAAAATTATTTTGAAGTATGCATTTTGTGTTTCTTGTCATAAAACTTGGTGAAGAAATACTACAAGATTTCAAGTTCTCACAGAAGTTCTCCAGATGTGAGAACTTCTGTGAGAACAACTGTGCCATTTTATGAGGATGTTAAAATTTGAAAGCCTAATTAATGCAAGTTTGGGTAAGCCATGGATCATTTTCATATTTAGCTACCTCATAAAGTTTTAGAAGTTCATGGAAAGGTCGTCCCTTGAGCTTCTAAGCAGCCAGGTGATCACACCCTGATGCTGAATGGCTGTTTGGCTGGAGCAGAAACTTTTGCTTGACTCTATAAGGAAATACGGACGAATGTGTTTCTTATCTCCATCATGGGAAAATGCTTACTGCATTCACTTTTTAAAAGACTGTAATACTGCTGCACTTATGTCAGCCGTGTCGCACTTGCAAACTGACTCCATAGATGGACTTGATAATAAATACTAGCATATACCTGAACAGTGTTTACGACAAAAGTTGTGTTACAAACCTTCAAAGCTCTCCCTCCGTAACAAACTCAAGTTGTGTTAGGTACAATATGTAGGTATATGGACAGAGAGAATAAATGGTAGGTGGCTTGAAATGTTCCCAGGTATCAATGAAAAATAAAGTGTTTCCTCCCAATTCTTTGGTTCAAAGCTTTTCTTGAAAAGGTCTAATTGCAATCTTGTCGCAGCCAAGTGTATTCAAGCTTGGAGGCTTTCTCAAGCATTGGTTCCTTGCTATTGTTCTTGTCACTTTCCTATACAAACCCAAACCTCAATCACTGTAAAACACCTTTATCTCACCTTTATCTTCTCACATTTTATACAACTCTCTACCAGCTATACTCCAGAATTAGTTTATTTTAGCCTAGCTAAACTATGTTGCAATGCTGGCTGCTCACTTGTAACACTGTTCCTCACTGCTGACACTTTCTGCATTTTTTGTCCCCACTGTCGACTGTAAGGCAGCACTGTCTCCCAGCATAATGGTTATGGTTGAGGGCAATGAGTTATGATTAGGGTGAGGGTTACGAAGCTGCCTTACAGGGAACTTTTAGGGCAAGAAATGCAGACGAGCCTGGGTGGGCTGTTTTTGTCCCTAAAAGGAGTACAGGCTGGAAGGTGAATTTGGAAAGCAAAATATCTCAAATAAGCAACCTGAAGACAATAAAATGGCCAAAACGCATTGCTGCTGCTGTTACTCAGCTATTTTTTTTTTTTTATATTGTGGATATGCCCCTTTAAGAAAGCCTTATTTTGTATTCCAAGCTTGTGGCTTAAGAATGCTTGAACCTTTGACCTTTTCATCTAAAATTTTATGTCAATCTCAATCCAATCAACCCCTCCACAGATATATGGTGGTCACATTCTTCCTATAGAGAGAGTAAAACTGACTGAGTGCTCCTTTAAGCATTTATTTATTAATTACAAAATTTGCTGCTTTATGCATATACACATATTGTCAGTATCACTTTCTGGTTGTAGAGCTGTTTGATGCATTTTCTATAATTAATCACTTGAATGAGCTTTCATCTTTATGCCAATTCTGCAAATTCTAATTTGTCATTGATACATTTTGATTGTTTTTACTTTTTAGACTCTGGCTTTTTGGATGTTAACCTTGCAACATGTCGAATGTTCTGAGCCTCGGTGATTAAAAGAAGACAATGAAACAGATCACAATACAAAGTATAGTGCAAAATAATCCTTTGCATAGCGGGCCACATCAGCGGCCCACATTGATTCATGTTGCTTGGTCAGTATTTTGCATTTTACCAAGCCACCAGACTTTTCACTGGATTATATGCATAAAAAAAGGTAATAGATTTGGGTAACACACACTCTTTTACTGAGAGCAAATGAAAAAGAAGAATGAGAGGAGTACATGGAAATTGTATTCTTTATTCTATATTTTACTTTTTACTTGCAGTTCAAAACTGGTACTCAAACTGGTATTCTATTACATAAAGCTGCATCAGTAAAGATTCACTGTGGATAACATTGTGAGTTATGGAACCACTGGACAGCAGGTTGGTTAGCTGCTGCCCAACAGTCAAATGGTTTCTGCTTTTATCTCCTGTACTGATACTGCCCTAACACTGAAAATGAATCTATATAGCAATTTAACGAAAACTCCACCCTAAAACACACTGACACTGTTAAAAAAAAGATTTTGGCAGCCATAAGACATGTTGGCCCATATTCATATAGGCGGTAACAGCTTGCACAACGCAAACTTCACAATGTGGTAATTTGAGGTGATTTATAGAGTTACCAGTACCGTGGCGTAATGGTCGGGTGTGTCCCAGGCGAAAGCCGATGAGAATCATATTAACACTCACCATAATCAGCCGTGCAAAGCCAACTGTAAGAAAGAGAAAGAAAGCAGAGATTTTGGCGAGCAGAAATTCATGTATTAAGAGAAGAGGTTTGTTGCACACGTTCTAAGTTATTTGGGAAAGACATGATAACACTAAAAGAGTGTAGAATGTTGTGGGAATTAACCATGTCAGTGCTGTACATTCTGTGAAAAGAACACCTCTTGATTGCCAAAATCAATGGCAGGAGGAAATAGACATGTCAAAATAAAATCATCTGCTTACCATCGAGAATCACAGTGGCATATAATAATGATAACAATAATAACAATAATAATAACAACAACTATTATTATTATTATTATTATTATTATTAATAATAATAATAATAACAACCCACCCACCCATCCGGGACAGCATTAAAAAATGGTCATGTTTTGGTCTGCTTTTTATCAGTAGCTATAATTTTAATGTATTAATTAATTATTAGCTGGAGTCATAACCAGTTTGAATTCATCTCTAGTACTGAACTTGAACTGGAGTTACTGTCTGACAAAAGCTGGTGGTATTTTTTGTGCAGCTGTGTGCTTTTATGAATCGCTTCTGGGACATGCAAACGAGCAGAAGGAGGCAGTTATGACAAAAGAGTGGAGGCTGTAACTCAGGTAATAAAGCCCTTTCATAAATGAAGAGAATGCCTATACTGCCCCGCTAGTGTACACTACTGCTGCGTTAAAAGTGGCGGTACCTATTATGAATATGTGCTAATGCTATTTGGAGATGTCAAAAAGCATTGTGGGAAATGTAACACGCTGTTGCTTTGTTTTTCCCACTCCTCATCTTTGAACATGAGCTTCGCAAGAGCCTGTTGAGAGAGATCTCTCTAAAGCGAATTGCCAGAGACTAAAAGGGATCTTGGGAAATGGACTTAAATCTAGCTGAAGATTAAAGGGTTATGCAGTACCACTTTAAAAATGCAGTATGAAACTTTCCTGTTCAGTATGATTGGTCTCCCTCTTGCAGTAAATGAAATGCTTCTTGTCAAGTACACTTCTAGGTTGCTGTATACTAGTAATTAAAGATGAATTAGGCAATTGTTGATCGCTAGATGATGGAAAAGCACAAACTCTGTAGATAAACAAACCCACTCCTCCTTTTCTTCCTCTACACCAGGGCATTGCTCATAGGAACTGAAAGTAAACAAAAAAATGCTATTTGTTGGAAATTAGGAACACATTTTATTTTGGCAAAACTCCTGTTGGATTAATTGGATTACTTCGTGTATGAGCTTCAGTCTGAAAATGCGGTGAAACTGTCAATTCTCAGCTACAAGGTAAGATTTGAATGAAATGGTTCTGTCGCTGCATTACTCAATTATGATGCTTAATTTTGGGGGGCTCAAGCAAGTGATTTTAATACTTTTTAAAATGGATTTTGTATATTGCACTAGCATGACTGATCTGAAATTTGGACGTCTTATGGATGTTTGCAGTTATAGCCTATCTGCAAGATGTGCAATTTGAGAGAAATTTTAAATGAAGTTGATAGCTGCAGGCAACTCAGAGACACTCATTAGCATCTGTGAATGATGCTATTTGTATTTTTTTTATCACTTTAAATCTATTTGAAGGGGTCATTCTATACTGTAAGGTGCCTGCTTATAGCCTCCACTTCTTTATGGTCTCTCTGTAACCTATTTGCTAGTCTTGCTTCTATGTTAAAGTGGGGTAAGAGGTGCATGACCAGGGTGATTTCAGTGTTAAAAAGATTGCGAAATCAAAGGTTTAGGCAAGAGCAAAGGGTGTACATATAGAATCTTCCCATACAAAGAAAAACAAATAAGAGAAAACAAAGACTAGCTACTAGGTAATTAGCTATGTTAAAATTTCAGTTGTAAAATTCCAGCAGAAGTAGTTGTTATCGTTGATCACTAAAGGTCAACTGTTCACCAGTGCAGGACAGTCTCTGCAAACACCAGCTTTGCAAATTTGTAGGAGTTTTATAGGTGGACGGTAGGCTTAACCATCATGTGAACTTGTTCGGCATTAGACTGAACCTTACACCTTACAACAATCCCTGAGCAGCTACCTTTGTTACCAGCAGTGTTGCTGGTAACTGAGTTTTGTCAATTTCCTATGATTAAAAACTATTTTAAGAAATTTAGCTACTTTTGCCTTGAGAACAGAGGATAAATTATACTAAATAATAAATCCCAGGATTTATTATTTATTTAGTGTGGGAAAACTGAAAGATCTTCAGGGTCACAAAGTGATACTATGGATAAAAACATTCAGCATGGTACATTGTAATAAAATGTCCCTTGAACACAATTTAATTCACTTTAATTCAATTATGTTATCATTCATTTTTGTATGAAAATATAATGTAATGTAATGTAATTAAAATGTGTAAAGCTGTTACCCATCATTGCTCCCTTTATGCTTGTGTTGGTTGGCTTGCATTGTCTACAAGGAGACTGTCATTAGTACATCTTTATTTATAAGGCTCTGTTAGGTCTGCCCTTCCTATTTGATTTCTTGTATCTCTACCTAAGGTGTGTACTGAGATGAGTAAGAGGGCTTTAGGTTCTGTGCTCCTTTTAACTGGAACTTGCTCTAAAATAAACTTCAGGAGCTTGTTACTCTCGGTGAATTTAAAGCCATTATAAAGGACTTAGAAGCAGACTCTATCCACAGGTGTTTCTGTTTTTCTTCAAGTTTGCAACATGATGGACTCTTATATTGTAATTGTGTTTTTATGTTATTTTTTTTATTTTATTTTATTTTATTTTATGTTTTTTGTATGGTCTTTTGTATGGTCTCTTGCTAACTTCTGTGTTTATTTGTGTTGCTGCCTCTTGGCCAGGTCGCACTTGGAAGAGAGATTTTGAATCTCAATGTGTTTTTACCTGGTTAAATAAAGGTTAATAACAATAATAATAATGAATTATAATTTTTGCACAAGACTGGAAAGTCATTGTAACTTTTCCGCACCAAGCACAGTATAAGAAGAAACTGGTTTGTGCAGGCAAAGGGAACATCCATATTGATGCATGTAATGTAACCTTCTCAGATGACTTTACATTTAAGGCATCATATGTGCGTCATATGTGTGCATCATCATGTGTGTGAAGTTTACAGCCCCAAAAAAAAAAAAAAAACCTTACAAAAAACTTACAAATACAGTGTTCAGTTAAATACTGATAATTAAAACAAAGTAAATGCAACTTTACAGCAACTTAATCTGGAGTGAAATGTTACTGTTCATGGAGCTTGCTTCTTATTTTAAAATGTGCACCCCTACTATTTAATTTGAACTAAATGATTGCAGTCTGCACGGCTCTGATGCATACTGTAGTACAGTAGGGTATCTCTCTATTGTTGAGCTGACTCAGTTATTTCATACAATTGCAGGGCAGATTCTTTTGATGTCACATCATGCATAAAAGGCAGCACCCCAGTGAGAAGAACAACAGAAATCAAATATCGCAGCCATGAACGCAAAGGTAATAAAGATCAAACTCTCTGCACCGGCCAGTTTAGGAGATAGAAACTTTATTGCAAATAGAGCCATATTGCCTCAAGCTGACAATGATCTTTGCAGACTGCAATTTAATTTTTGAAACTCTCAGTCTTGTATCATATTTCCCCAAATACTGTGTTCCAAATTATTATTGCTTCCATGCAACTGCGTTGTAAGCATTACTGGGAAAAGTCCTGTCTATCAGAGCGCTGACTTGAAAATCAAGCTCAGGAGATTTTCTTATCTTGGACCCACATACAGTCTGTTTCTTTCTCTTTAGATCATATTCTACGAGGAGAAAAACTTCTTAGGTCGCTCTTATGAGTGCAACGGTGACTGCTCGGAGATCTCCTCTCACCTGAGCCAGTGCAACTCCTGCAGGGTGGAGAATGGGATATTTATGGTCTATGACCAGCCTAACTACATGGGGCAGCAGTACCTCCTCCGGAGGGGGGAGTATCCTGAGTATCAGCGTATGATGGGCTTCGCTGACTGCATCAAGTCCTGCCGCATGATACCTGTGGTAAATATGTGTTCATGTTATTATCTACCAAAGACAGATGAGTATCTATGTATAGATGTGTCCCTATGTATAATGTAATGTTACAAATTTATCCAAAACTTCTTACCATCTACTTCAATGCAAAATAGTTAGCTGCATGTAGCTTTTAAACTGCTTGTACACCACAGCAACTAGCTGTAACTTTAATCTGCAAACAGACTGGGTTAATCTACAGAGTGCATTTGCAATCAACAATTTGTTATCTTTCACTTACAGCACAGGGGACCCTTTAAGGTGAGGGTCTATGAGAGGGAGAACTTTGGAGGCCAGATGCATGAACTGGTGGATGACTGTGAGTCCATCCAGGATCGCTATCAAATGTCTGACATCCAATCTTGCAATGTGCTCGACGGCCACTGGTTGATGTTCGAGCAGCCAAACTACCAAGGCAGGATGTTATACCTTAGGCCAGGAGAGTACAGGAGTCTCAGAGAGCTGGGCAGTGCAGATATGAGGTTCAGTTCTATTAGACGCATCACAGAATGCTTTTAATTGTTTGATGATTTTTAATAAACCGATATAACTTTTAATTAGCAGTTGCTTTCTTTTATTGCCCAACTGTCACCTAGTGGGAAGTAATTAGAGGAAGCACTGTTATGCTCCATACACTGTATTCTGAACCCTTCTGCCATGGATTAATGTGTTATCTTGAAACAATACAGCCGTAAGACTGATAAATATTTCTCTTAACTGTACAAGTGTCAGGCACGGGAATACTGTGGATCCACCATGTTTTTGTTTTCGCCCTTGAATCTTTACCTCATGATTAACAAAAGAAAGGAAGTGTTTAAAATTGAATCTTGAAACACTGAGTTGTGCATTGTTCTCATGTACAGTACAACCCCAGTTCCAGCTGGACTGTACAATTCAGCCATTGTGCATTTACCTCTATTATTAAAGCAATGTGATGCACAGAATAAAAGGATTTGCCACAATTGTCTGCAAAATTATTTTCACAATCAAAATTTTTTTGTGTCCAGTCGTTGTTATTGTCCCTATTTAAACCTTTTGAAACCTTTTAAACCTCTTACAACTATGTTGTTACTCTATTTAATAAATATGTTTGCATCTCCCTAAACAGATTTACCCAACTACTAAGATGAGATACAATACCATAAGACATTATAAAACCTTGAATATCCTTGTTGGGAAAGTATACTTCTGAAACACTGAACAGTAATGTGATACAGCAAATAAAACTAATAAAAAAACAAAAACACAAAATAAAATACATAAAGAGTTTTATATAGCAGACAACATACTCTTGTTGGGCTTATCACCACATGCTTAAGCAGGCAGAGGAAACGTTAATTTAAATAACTGTAGCATTATTTGCTGACATTTAACCATGAAAGTATTTAAGTTATCATCCATCCATATGCAGTATTACTGGTATGCATGAAGTGAAAATATGAGGAAAAACAATGTGTGAAATTAGCAATGGGCAAAATGATCTGAAATATATTTCAAAACATTCTGTCACATTTACCACAATGATGAAGTTGCAATTTGCTTGTATTTTATTTTAATGGCCCAACTTTGCATTTGTTTCGCTACCTCAATCTAGTTGACAGCTACAATATAGGATGTAGTGTGCACTGGATTACTGGTGATTGACTCTAATGGGTTTCAGGGCACAGGACTGCTGTTGTCATGTCCTGAAAGCCCCATTAGGTGGTGAGTCCACAACTGATGGAAAATACTATCAATAAGGGACTCAAGAGGGCACCAAAGTCAGACATTTTCAAATTCAGCAACTTTAAAGGACCATGCCGGTCCTAATTTGATTTCCCATCAACAGTTGAGATCACATCTGTCTGTCATAAATATTGGTTGCATAAGTGTGTACAGACTATGTTTCGGTCGCTTCGCAGTCAATGCTAACTTACCCAATTCACTCCTATTCATGTTCAAGAATATGAAAAAAACCTCTCTGTGAAAGTTGCTGTGCAGAGGTAAGGCTCATTAGTGATATGGAAAGATAGGGTGGGTCTGCTGAACTAGTGAACCCAGCTGCAGAGGCAGAAAATGGGTAGGCAAGTTGTAGGATGAAAGAGAATTTATTGTTGATGGTAATGGCGATGACGGTGCTGTGGATGAGGGTGGACACCAGCAGAGCAGCCTTGGGAGAAGACTAGAGAGTCGGTGGAGGCTTGAGCCACAGGGGAATCAGGGAACCAAGGGCCATGGGCTGGAGTCAAGGGGAGGTGGAAGGGTAGCAGAGTCTACGATCTGGTAGGGTGGTAGTGGCAGAGCTGGGTATTTGTAGAGGGCTTGATTATAGTGATGAGGCGCAGCTATTGGTGTAACTAAGTGAAGGTCTTATTTTGGGCACATACTGAGCTGGCAGTGATGAACTCTCAAGTGTGTCTCTCCATTATGGGCCACCAGTTGTCATCAGATGTTCCAGGAACATCAACGTCAAGCTTGATGATCCTGGGACCAGAGTGGTAAGTGGGGGAGAAGTTGAATCATCCCAAAAATAAAGCCCACCTAGCTCACAGGGAGTTCAGTCATTTACCTGTCTCAATATACAACAGGTTTCTGTGGTTTGTCCAAACGATGAGGAGGTGTTCAGAGCCCTCCAGCCAGTGACACCATCCCTCAAGGGCTAGTTTCACTGCCAGGAGTTCACAGTGCCGATGTCATAATTTTTCTCTTCCAGGGATAGTTTGCAAGAGAAGAGTACACACAGGTGGCAGCTCCTCTCATCTGTCTCAAGCACCTGTAGAAATCGGCAAACCCCAGAAATTGCTGTAGTTGCCTTTGGTTGGTGGGCGCTGGTCATTTGGTGACTGCTGCAACCTTGGTGGGGTCCATTTGGATCTGCCAAGGAAGGACACATGGAAGCAAAGAACTCACATTTCTTTAATAAAAAGTTTATTTTCCAACAGCCGTTGAAGTACTTGGCAGACGTGCTGCTGATGAGCGACGTGTCCTTAGAGAAGATCAGGATGTTCTCCAGGTACACAGAAACAAAGCATCAGATCATAAACATCATTTACAAGAGCCTGGAAAACAGCCGGGGCGTTAGTGAGACCAAACGGCATCACCAAGTTCTCGATGGGAGGGGGATGAATGTTTTCCACTCATCCCCCTCCCTTATGTGGATGAGATGGCAGGCGTTCCCCGAGGTTGAGTTTGGTAAACACCTTGGCTCCATCGAGAGGGGTAAAAGCACAGCTAATGAGTGGCAAAGGGTACTTATTTTTCACAGTTAAGTTATTGAAATTACGGAAATCAATACCAGGACTGAGTGATCCATTCTCTTTATCTGTAACGAAAAACTGGAGGAGAAGGCCTGATGATGCCTGCAGCCAAAGAGTCTTGGATGTACTTTGCCATAGCCTTGGTGCAAGAGAGGTTGCACAGTTGGCCACCGGGAGGGGGCGCTCCAGGCTGAAGGTTGATGGCGCAGTAGTAGGGCTCGTGGGGCAGCAGCGACAGGGCATGATGCTTCCCGACAACAGTACATGGTAAACAGGTCATAGTAAACAGAAGGAACAGAGACGGGTCCAGAGGCTCCTGAATGGACAGAGGTTCAGACGATACAAGAACAAGGGCAGAATGAAGACAATTTGAATGACAAAATGAACTCCGAGTAGTTTTAACTTTTAGGGAGTCCAGTCAATTTGTG
The DNA here is from genome assembly GCA_900302615.1 of Holocentrus rufus. NCBI lineage: Eukaryota > Metazoa > Chordata > Actinopteri > Holocentriformes > Holocentridae > Holocentrus > Holocentrus rufus. Next base: position 1,541 of record OMLF01013335.1, on the reverse strand, counting down.
GATTGTGCAGCTTTAACCAAGGGTGGGCTAGAACAATGGGAGCGTGAGGGCAGTTGATTGTGTGGAAACTGATTCTCTCCTGTTGGTTATTGCAGAGGTGGAGGAATGACAGGAATGATTCTCTTGCTGACATGGGTGAGGAACTGGCTGCTGAGAGCTTTGGTTTCTAGGGGCAAGTGAAATGGAACGGTGTCCAGAGCCAATTTGGCGATGACGTTATGATCTGTGAGGAGGATGATTTCTGACTTTCTGGAATCAGAGGAACTCTTTGCTTCATAATGTTGGCAAGACAAAAGAACGTATTGTGGACTTTTGCATGAGGAGGGAATCTTTTATTCCTGTTAATATTACGGGAACTGGTGTGGAGATAGTATAAATACCTTGGAATACACCTGGACTGGAGGAGGGATACTTTTGACACTGATGTTAAGATGCTTCCTATGTTAACAGTGTTGTCTACCTTATAGCCTTACAAATTGAATGTTGTTTTCATTTAATTTTTAATTTACATTATTCATTTATTTTTTTAAGGGATGGTAAATCGAGTTATAAATGGGTATTTTTTTTACCATGACTCTTAGGCACTTCATCAACCACCAAGCTTTAAGAGTTAGTCAGAGTCAATAATTGCAATAAAATAGAGTGTTAGGGGTTGCATTTTCTACAGTAATCCATTCCAGCAGGGCTGGGCAGGCTTTAGTTCCCCTTGTAGAGTAACAGTATTGTCTGGATTCTGGCAAGATCAACCAACGGTCCACCAAAGTGAAAATATCCTACTTGTTGCAACTGAAATAGTTACAGCTCTTACTAGCACTGCAACAATATGTCAACAAATGTTTTCGTACTTAACATAGAGCTCACTTGTTAAAAACTTACACTTTGAAGGCTTGTAGTAGTAGAGTTGATGTGAGAAAGTCCTCGACTGACACCATTGCTAGCTAATGCTCCATATTTAGATGGAAGCCTTTGGTAGCCATTGTGTCTTCTGAACATGCTAACCAGGACTGCTGTATGGTGTGAAAGAAACAAGCAACCCTGGCTGTCAAAAGAAAGCAAAAAAGTGATGAGGCTCAAAATAATAACTCGTTTTTTTCCCTTAAAAACAGCAATTAAAATGACATTATACTGTATGATAAACCACAGGTACATTAATCAAGCCATACTTTGCAGTGCAAGCAACTATGTAGAACTGAACAGCAGGTGTAGCTCTCTGACAGCCTCCCCCCATGCTCAGATTCTCAGTTTCATGATGGTTTCTACTCCCAATGATGGCAATAAAATGTTTTATTTTACCATCCTTTTACATCTTTTGTGCTCTTTTGTGTTACATTCATTGCCTTTTTATTGCCACTGCCTACTTTTTGCCAAGCGCTTTGTGGCTCTCTTTTTTAAAGTGTTGTATACATTTATCTTATTCTATTGTTATTATCACTCATGGGATCAATGTATGTGAAAACAATTCCATAAACTCATTTATTTATTTTTATTTTTATTCTATTTTTTTAAGTGTATGAAATTTGCTGTCCATCATTTTGCTGCAT
>OMLF01013334.1:0-16951 GCA_900302615.1 Holocentrus rufus | reverse complement strand
AAAAAAAAAAAAAATCAAAGAGGTTGATGGGAGGTTGATGGGAGTGGAAATTATATAAGAGAGGACGGTGTGTTCGGGTATTGGGTAAGAGCGCGGGGTGAATGTGGCAGACTGGTTCATTATCAGATGTCAGCCTGATGTACAGCAACTGAGACAGACAATAAGTCACCTCTGATCTGCCTCTTCTCCCTCCTCCTTTGCGCCAGATCTTCATCTTACAAACCATCTGCCAGAGAATATGTCATTTGTAGGCAGGCGGCATGTTTATGCAAAACAAACTGACTAGACCTGAGTGAAACATTTGCTACTCACTTAGTTAATGTACTTTGAACATCTCTCCTCTTGTCTGAAAGCTTTTCATGTGATGCTGTAATGTCAGATTGATACAAATGGTTTCATAGTTTTTCTAAGCTCCTATTCTGAATGGATTCTGAGCATGTACGTGCATGGTAATGGCTCATCGCCGCTGTGTAAATATGTGGAAAGCAGCTTTACATTTTTACTTTACAGAAAAGAGTGGGGAAAAAAACGAGTTTGATTATGTTTGCAACTATGGATTTCAGCTCTGCTGTCTCCAAAAATATCCCCAGTAAGGCTTCCCAGAACATTTACTATACATAATTGAAGGCTTTGGACATTTTACAATGGAACAAAAGGGAACATAGACCAGATGTCATTAAACTACTTGGTTGCTTCTGTCATAATGACTCAGCTCCCTAATGAGAAGTAAACATTATGAGAAGGAACATTGTCAATAAAGAAAGCCTGGCCAAATCCCTTAAATCGCTTTAAAACAGTCGAACTGGACATGTTTGATTTCGGTCTGTGTTTAAGTACCCTCTCCAAATTGTAATTTCCATCGTCGCTTATTGAGAAAATTTTGAATGATCAAGAGATCCTGAATGTCAGTTAGAATTTAGAGTTCCCAATCCTTTACCCTAAAGACGGTGTTTCATTTTGTAAAAATAGACAGTGACTATCTAGGGCTGCATTTGTATTTTTAACTGATGAATGATATAATAGCTTTTGCTGAGTGGTCAAATCAAAAAGATACACAGGACAAATATTAAACCATTACTGCTTTCTTTGTAATGTAATCTAACTTTGGAGGGATATGTGCTGCATTTGCAACAGGCAAATTCCTTATGGGTGCAACAGGGCACCATCCTATAAAAATCATAATTGCCAAATGTCAAAGTTTTCAGGTATTGACACCCATGAATTTTTGCAATGGATTTTCAGTGGTTCAGTGTATAACAGCTATTTTAAATTACTGACCACCAAGAGACCGTGCATGTACTCCACTTGCCTGTCCATTGCAGCCAGATGAGCAAGACTACTCTATTCACAAGGTCATGAACAGGTTGGAACAGGATTTATAATTGCCAGTCCTGCCACTGAAAGCGGCGGCATAATAGGAGACCATTTGCTGCCAATAGTTCTTTCACCACCCAACTTCCAATCTCATCACACTGTGAACAAACGCTCTACATGCTCAGAAAATGTTCAATTGATTATTTGAAGTCTGTCCGAGAACATGTCCAATGGCAAACAATGTACATCTTCAGTTTCTAACATTACCAATCCGATTATCGACATCAGCATTATTAGGAGTTTCATTTCAACATGAAATCATATCTACCTCTTGAAAAAAAGACACCTTCCCTTTAGTAATGATCAATTCTGCAAAATCAGAGCTAATTTTGCTACCTTTTACCAGACTAGTCGCTGACTTAAATCACTGATGGATGAATTTTGAAACATTAAATAATGGCTGAATGAAACCCTTCTGATGTGACCTCTTAAAGCTAGCATTTTAATATTATATTCAACATGACATCTGGTATTAAGCTCCTTCACATATACACTGTAAAACCCAGTGGGAGTTTGCTTATATTTATGTGTGCTTTTCAAGCAGCAGATGTTAGGTATATAGGCATCGGTATGGACGATGGACAAGTTTGAGTGTGTGTGCCTGCATGTGTATGCTATTGCCAATATTCACAGCTGGAGAAGACGAGAGGACAGGAGTGTTCGTCCATTGGGAAATTATGGAGTTGCAGCTGGCATTCGGCGTTGATGGTCATCCTAGAGGGAGAGAGATAGAGAGAGAGATAGAAAGAGAGAGAGAGAGAGATGGCAGTGAAAACCAAGACAAAGCCATTCTTCGAAATATTCACAGCATTCCTAGAGTGCAGCTGGAGGCGGTAATCCTTCATTTCTTGCTTTTGGAAACACGTGCTATGAATGCGCAGTATTCATCATTGCTCATTTCGCGTACTGTACTTTTGCAACAGGGTGTACGGGACACTAGGCAGCAACCAGATGGTGCTGGATCCACACTTGGTTGCTTTGTTGATGTGAGGAATCCCTAGAAATGACAGAACTGTTTAATCATTGGCGTCTGACATCTTTTTGCGAAGATGGCATTAACTTATAGGTCAGGGCCCATAGGTGCAGAGCTTCTGAAAACAGGAAAACCGACCTGTGCCCACTTGTCGGGTCACCACACCATATGCTTCAAGAGAGGAATACTAATGACAAATAAGCCCTCCTATCAAGACCGAGGGGTCTGGTTTCACATTTAAAGCAAATTTCACTGAAAATGCACACATAATAGAAAATTCGATTAAAGCTGCACTTGCACACACTCGTGTCCTTGTCGGTCTGTGATGCTTTATACCAAAGTCACAAGAGAGCTCTAACACTGCTGGCTGTGAAGATTCTCATTCATTCAGGCCACGGTACTTCTAAGTGATTAACAAAGGCAACTGAAGTTACTTGAGGTTCTAGAATATGTTTCTTCTAGAACCTCATGCAAGTCCAGTGGCCTTTGTAAAGCACTTCTAGTAGATGTTCTAGAAACGTCTTCTAGAACCTCAAGCAAGTCCCGTTGCCTCTGTAAAGCACTACTAGAAGACGTTCTAGATAGGTCTTCAAGAACCTCAAGCAAGTCCAGTTGCCTTTTTAAAGCACTTAGAACTAATACTGGTTGGTTCAGCGTTCTCTGGTCAGAGGGCTCACTAAGTGCTGTTTGGGGGAAAGTTTCCTTTGTCCCTTCAAAGTATACATGCCTGACAGTTTTTGATTTTTCAGTCTGCAGTGTCTCAGTTAGTGGGAATGGGACATTTCTGATTCAGGCCCACAAAATGGTCATATTTCTGCTTAAAATTCTTGCGTAGTGCAGCTTTAAACTCACTTCTCTACCAGAAATACTGCCTTCCACAAAATCAAAAAACATGCTTTTCAACTTGCTACAAAGCTGTCTATCATGCTTTCACAGGAGCTGCAGGTTTGAGGCTTGGAAAAGGGGCTCACACTGAGAGGAACCTATACTCTTTCTTGCATGAATGACACCTGTAACAAAGGCATAGCTTTGCTGAAGCTCAGGAACTGAAACCTCCCGTATTGGCCACCTGGGTAGCCACATCATCACTTGCTTGCTTTTGAAGGAGAGCCACACCAGAGTCAAACGCTACGTTCTTTGTGCATAATTCTTGGTACTTGTTTCCTTGGAGCACCAGATGGGTTGGGATTTGTCATCTAAGACAAACACAGTGAATGCCGTACTTTGTATAAAAGTACCTGACATCAATTTAGTGCACTTTTATGGGATTGCCTTACCTCAACTGACATTACCCGAGCTATCCTGATGCAGTAGACCCTGTGAATCTAGATAAAAACAAATCCAGAGCTGTTGGCTATTTGACCAAGGCCCTAGATAGCAGTAACTTTCTATTTTTACAAAATGAAACACCGTCTTGAGAATAAATATCTCAGAGGGGGAACTCTAAGTTCCCTCTATCTGAAGCTCAAATGCATACTCTTTCAGAATTTTCTTATCATTACAAGGTACAGAGGGATGGGACTTACATTTTAGAGAAGGTACTAAAACACAGGCAAAAATCCAAAATGTCCAATTTGACTGGAAATTAGATCCTAAAGACAGAAAAACTCACGTTGGAGCTTTGACTTTCATGAACTCAGATGTTCCTCAAAATTGAATGATTCTGTCCACTGAAAAACCTCTCAAACATGGGCATATATACACTCTATATACAAATATATGTCCAGGCAGAAGTGGACAGAAACACACAATGAGGCAGCTCTTGACACACAATGAGGCACTTATTTTGTTGTCTGAGTATGCGCACACACACACACACACACACACACACACTGTCACCACAGCAAACAAACTCAATGACCTTTCCTTTCCTCTGTGTGTCATTCTGCTTGCACTGAGAAGCTGACAGCTACTGGAACAGAAAGACAACATGTTTTTACCAAGTTTCTATCCCCCATCTCTAGGCTGAGTCTACTAAGCTAAATCTTCGAAATAAGGACAGTTACTCATATTCGATCATGCTAAGTACCAAATTCTCTTACTTATTCCAAAAATATTGCTACTATGGGAGTCATCAAACACGAGTTCCTGTGCACCAAATGGTTTTAACAGACACTGAGTGTTCAGGGCAGCGAATGTAAATTTTTTTATGAATCTTGGCCTCAGTTGAATCATTTAGTATTATATCAGTCGTCAACAGAAAGTGGCAAAAAGAGAATGTTGCTGATTATTATTTTAAGGCAAGGGTAAGGTTTTCCATGTCTTATATTCTACCTGTTCTACAGGATCGCGTTCCTCTTCTCCTTGTACAAGCCTCCTTACATGAACTCCCGTGTTTTTCTCTTGCATTCAGTGAGCTGTCGAAAGGCATTAGTCTTGTGTTTATTCTTAAAGGTTGCTGTGAGCACCTGACATGTTTTAACACGCCATCTTCATATTATACCCTCTCCATTGGAGATGGAGCCTCTCTAAATGGCATGATATGTCAATGGGCATTATTTTTTTTTCGACAGTTCTTCTAGTAGTCATCAGCAACGGTACTTTTTCATGCTGCTTCTTTTCTTTAAAGCCTGTTATGTCATTTCCATTCATTTTATCCTGTTTACCAAATCCCATCCTCGCAGGAGTCCAGAGTGCCCATTTCTACCGCCTCAAAAAGTTGCCAATGTGAAATGGCCAAAAATACCAGAAAAAGAGGCCCACTGTGTTCCTAAACTATGAAAGGGCTTACAGATGTCTTTGGTCTTCTTAGATCCCATCGCAATATCTTGGAGGTGCCCTTTACCCCAGGCATGAACAGGTATCTCATATCGAGATGCTGTCTACTTACAATTTAGCCAGGTTGTATTTATTCAGTTTCAGGTTACGTTTAGCTTGAAGATGGTTGCTTTCCTTTTTTGCAAACTTGCCTTCCTCTGAGTGATTAATCAGATTAAAGTTTCTTGGATTTTTTGTAGTACTGTTTTGCCCTTTCTATCTGGGCATGGTGACTATTGCTGCTCATGCGTTAGCATGAGCAGCAACTCTTCTTCTGTCTTATATTCAAAAAGTGTGCTGCTTTCATAAACATAAATTGACTTTTTCCTGCAAATGTTCTTTCCAGGAACTCTTGTCAGTGGGTGATAGAAAGTAGCAAAATGAACGCTTGTTTATATGGAGAAAGCTGCTGATTATTACTTTCAGTTCTCCTCATTTTAACGTACGATCAGCTTTGCATGTCTTAGAGCCACATGCAGTTTATTTGCTTTATCTTAGTGGATAGGTTGGATATATATATGTTGGATTTGCTATAGCATTTTCAGCTTGGTTCATTCAAGTAGTCTGGCTGATTACATTTTTGATGCTTGTTGCGTGCATGTACATCCGGATTTAAAACATTCTGCTTCATCCAAATACAACCTGATCACCCATGATGCATGTTAAGACATAAGTGTGGTCTAATAGACCATTGGCAAAACTTTGCTCAGTTTAGGTTTTGGGCTTAATGTTTAAGAATCCCTGCTAAAGACATATGTGGACTATGAACAGTGTGAAGCTGCGTGCTTTCAGGTGTTTTGAAGGCTTTTACCTCAGTGTGTAGAGTATCTTTCCATTGTTCCAGATCCGGAGCAGCTGATTAGGCGTTGTTATCCAATGAGAGTCGGCGTTCTTGGAATTCCTGAAGATGGTGTCTGGAAGCCAGATCAAGCCGACCATGTTGCTTGTTTGAAGAAGAGAGCGACAAAGAGAGAGAGAACGAGAAGGAGGATGGCAAGCAAGAAATGAGTGCAGTTGGATTTTTTCAGATTTCTCTGAAATTCATGAAGCAGCTCCACTTTCCAACCAGAAGATAACACAATGGCAGTATGACAACAGAAAAACACGGCACATCAGTCAATTCACTACATCAATTACAGGCTACTTTCAAAAAGGGAACATAATTTTCGTCTCAGTTGAGATATCCACGTTATGAAAATGTTGAAACAAAGTGATTGCTGGGATTAAAGTAAAAGTCACTGCAGTTAATTGGAGTTACAGTGCGCTACCTAAGGACCATAATTAAATTTAAAACGCTGTAATTATAGCAGTGAATATTAGGTGCCTGCTTAGTCCACCTGCCTCCAAAAAATAGACACATTTGGTATTTTGGAATTTAACTGTTTACATATTGGTTCTTCCATATTAATCAGATAACCATCCATACAACCTTCATTAAATCCAGTACCTATTGAGGGTCAAAATCCGCATGCTGCTGCTGTTATAACGTAAACGGGTGTCCACCCAGGTCTGGGCAAAGATAATATCGATCTGGTACTCCTGGAGAGAAGGGGGGGAAAAGAGAGTCATGAAGTCGTGTTAAAGGCACTCAGAGACAAGCAGGTGGTAAATGAAGTCTGCGTGCTCAACAATCTTGATCTGGTCCTCCTGAAGAGGCAAAAAAAAAAGTGTTTTTGTGAACACAAATATGTCCACATCAAAGGAAAGAGCCGAGCGGTGCAGCACTCATTGGAAACACTCATACGCACTTCATGCTTTTGATATGGAAATTGAATCATACTGTTTTGCGAACGGTTTACTTCAGCACATTATTTCACATCAGCTACGATCCCCTCCCTCCTAATTGTGAGGTTTTAGCATAAGAATACCGCCTTACATCAGAGCCAAAATCTCTTTATTTAGCAAGTAATATGAATGTCAAAGAATTTCTCTTGGGGGCATTGTTATAAAGATTTCTGTGTGTCTACTTTGGGACAACATACATTTGTTTTATTTTCAGCATAAAATATATTAAAGCCTTGGGAAAGTGGATTTGAATTCACCATTTATTTTCCCGTAATAGCAAAGTTGAGTGTGTCTTTACCCATTCAGCAAGGTTTGAAGGACCACAAAGGCCATTAACTGGATATAAGAAATGTTGGAGAGGTAGCTGACGTGTCCTTATGGTAGCTCTTATTCAGGCTTTGGCAATGCATCACACCTTAACAATCCTTAATGGAAAAACAAGAAAAAAGCTGTTCAGAGTGATTTAATGTCGCTCATAGAGGAGAAGGGAGAATATTGCAAAAACAGCATTACATGTGCATGTGTGCAATTTGTACTGTAAGAAGGCACTTCAGTTCCTATGTACTGGAACAAACTGAACAATGTGCAAGGGATTTATGAATGGTTAAGACAAATAATATGGCAAAGGGATGATAAAGAGGGCTAACAAATTATAGAGTTACATCTTAACATAAGAGGCACTCTGTCTGCCATTTAAATAAAACACTGTTGAGGAATTATTGTATGAGGAAGAGTTGTCTGAGGCAGCTGGCTCGCTATGAAGATTAGCCTGTTATACTGCACTTACTGCTTAGTAGCTCTGAACACATCAAGAAGGTGATGTAGTAGATGTTCCAATGAGAATCCCAACAACTTGAATTCATCATTGGTGCAGTCTGGTCGACCAAATCTGACCAAAGGGCTTAAAACTAGAGCTGGGCAATATTTCAATACATCAATATCATGATACTGTCTGAGACTATATATCGTCTGGGATTTTGGATATTATAACATCGTGATATGGCATGAGTGTTGGATTTTCCTGGTTTTTAAAGCCTGCAGGGATTTTCTAAACTAGGCTGCTCCAGATTCTCTATCATTTTCCTCTACATGCCATCATAGCTACATTGCGGTTGGTTGTTCATCAAAAATATCTTGTGTAAGTATCTTATGAAAGCATCAGCAGTCCCTACAACATGGACCTTTTTCACAGCAGCCATTTTGAGATGAAATAGCAGGTAAACACAGGTGTTACTAATCACATTAATGAGGGTTCTGTTCCATTTAGTGAGCCAGCATGAACCGTAACAGGACCCTGGTTGTGTTAAATGGAACAGAACCTTAATTAATGTCATTAGTAACACCTGTGTTTGCCCTACTATTTAATGTCATAATGGCTGCTGTGGAAAAAATCTATTGTCCCAATATCAATATCAAGGTATTTGGTTGAAGATATGTTGATGATGTTGTATTTTGTCCATGTTGCCAATCTGAATATGAGCAGTGTATCAGCTGAGGCTTTTGTAGTTGCATCACCTCAATCTCCCAGAAGCCATAACTGGGGCCATGTAGGTTCACTGGCTGTGTCAAAATGTCAAAATACATAACAACCAGGCTAGAAAAAGAGATACTGGATCAAGGTTGTTACAGTCTGGCTGTAGGTCATTCAGAGGGTTATCATCAAAGAGATTGGAAACACCTTGCCTGTGGATTTATATGTGGATCCTTGCCTCCACATATAAATCCACAGTTTGAACTAGCCATTGTTAAAGGGCTAAATCGACTCTTCTCTTTTTGCCCGGAGTTAAAAATCAAAAGTAGGTGAACATCAATGGATGTATCATAGTGCATTTTAGTTCCACTCTACATAATGGGATTGATTTTATAGCCATTCTCCATCACTGCTCTCTTTGCCCAGCATATTGCTTTTTTCATAATAGTGGGACAGGCAGAGCCGAGCTGAAACGGGGGTTACTGTCACCCTTTAATAAACTTGACACTGATTATGGGTACATGTGTGCTGCAGATGGTGCTCAGCAGTGCTTTGTACTGACTCACATTAGGACTGTAGCCATAAGCACATCCCAAGAAGACCCTGGTGGGTATTACTGCTTCATTGGTAGAGCGTTTACATTTTTTCCTGCACGTATCTCTATAGAGGCTTTGGTGTTGCTCACAAATCCTGGCCACCGGCTATGCAAAAAATAATAGCTAAATATAGAACAACCTGGCTAGAGAAACAGAGATATCTGAAAAAGATAGCTGTGCCATTGTTGTACGTCCATTTGGTTATCAGTAAAAGAAAACAGCCTTGCAAGGTACATTTATTTCCAAGTTGGATTTCTGTGACAAAAGAAACTATCTTGTCTTCATCCCTTGACCTTTTAGCCCTAGTCTCTACTCCAGAACACTTCAAATGCATCAGATTAGTTGACGTGAAGAAACAGATGTTTTTATAAGTTTAGAAATGGAGGCAGCTGTTCTCAGCCACAGTTGCCCAAGAGCTGAAGACCTCCAATATGGCTGCCTTAAATCACTTGAAAGCCCTCTGTAGAATGTAAACAAAGCGTATAGTCAGCCTTTATTGGCAGAACTATTAATGTGATATGAAGGAGGACATTTTTGTTTAGATTATCTTGAAGTAATTTAAGAGAGGCCCCTCATTGAAAGTCACTCCAGTTATCTTTAAGTAGTGGATTAAACAGTTAATGTTTCTATTCTGATGGATCTTAGGTTAAACAGGAAAAGTGTAACCACACCTGTATGCATCCACTTCCTATCAACTTGGTAATACTATTAACAACTATTTCTATATGATTAATAGCCATTTTGTGTAGCTGGTGATTAGTGGTGTAATCTGTAGTGTGTTGTTAGTAGGGCTGTCAAAGTTAACGTTATAGAGTTTTAAAGCTGTTAGCATATTTTCCTCATTTGACCCTTCGAACCATCCATAGTTCCAGGCTAACTGAAGCTCAGTTGCTGGTGCACCTTTTCTAACATAACTGAATCATGGCAACAGCTGCAAATGGTCTTTTAAACAGAAAATACCATTACAAATTCCTCTCAGAAGGCTCTCTTGATTAAACAAAAGTTATTTGAATCCACTGCAAGAGTGAATTTGTTTATCACCTAAGTACCTCAAGTCTCTAGTATCATTTGCAAGCAAAGCACACTGACAATACCGGTAGTGTTAGCAGTAATGTCATTACCACAGGAGGATGCCTTCGGCAGACCACCCTGTGCTCATAAGAGACCTGTGGACAGGTCAACCCGCAGAAAACTAACCAAAGCAATAGTAAAGTGATCGTTACAGCTTGCAGGCCAGTTCCCACTGTGGAGGACGGAGGCTTGAGAGAGAATTCAGATTGATTTGAATGACTCAGCATATGAGATATGACCCTCAAGAGCCACCATTGTGACAAGAGTATAAAGCTGTATGAAAACCAGAAGGCTACAAAGGATTTGAAATGTCCTTCAACTGTTGCACTCACTGGAGAAGACTGAATGTCGGTGAGTAACCAGAACTATCTCTGTGTTACAGCACACTACTACCATGAATATTGGAATCTGCACTCACATGCACTGATCATAATGAAAAGAGAAGTCGTAGCACTATGTAACAAAATGCAGTTTTCTAACTTGAAAAATCTTCCTTGAGGGTCAAACTGGAGCAAATAAAATTACAATTAATCCTGATTAGATACAACAAATTGTATTAATTGCAGTTAATCATTCTAATTTTTTGACAGATCTAATAATTTGGAGTGCATGTGCACAAAATCATCCCCATAAACCACGCACTGCACACCCAGGCGCACACACCCACACTGGGTCTCTGACTTTGTGACCTTTTCGAAAAACAGACAGACGGGACCTGACCTTCCTGATACATCTGTAACCAAAGTCCCTATTGTCATGGTCGGCCTGGGTGACCTTTGGGGGATAATGATAGGGAGACAGATGCTGAAGGTAACACGTCCATAATTTAATGCACAGGCAGCAACAGGGAGCCGCAATGTGTTGCCTGGCGGAAATTAACTCTCATGGCAATCCCCTTATGGAGATTAAATATTTCCACGGTGTCCTTTTGGGGACTACACCTACAAGACAAGGCACTGAAGCAGGTCCATTATTCATGGACATTATATGCAAAACAATGAACCGGAGTGTTCTGAGATATCCGACTGAAATTAACTACAGAGCCTTGCATAATTCCCCTGGGAATCCATCCCAAAGTCAGAAACTGAAGGCACTTAGTGAGTCCATTACTCAAGGCTATTGACATAAAACAATGAAGCAAAGACCTGTAGGTGAGATTGTCTAGTTTGCCTTGTGTATTCCCTTTTGGGAAATCCTACACAAAGTCCAAGCCGGCGACTAGCAAGTTCATTATTTGGGGTATGCTATAAAATTGTCGTTTAGGGCTTAAAATATTCCAGTTATGATAAACTACAGCATTTCCCCTCCTGTCCCTAAGGTTTACATTACTTAGGAAGTGGTGAGAAATCTATTAAAAACTATAAACTTTTTATGTGAGATATAAATCCAATTTGCTATAAAGGGCAACAAGTGAAAGTTAAGTGATATTACAGATAGGACACATCGATAGTGCTTGTGGTTGTTGCTGTATCAAGGGATTCAGCTCCAAAAACTACAAACTGGACATTTGCCCGGAAACTTCTTATTACCAAAGTGGGCAAAATCAACAAAATTGGCAGTGGTATTTACTCCCTTTGGGAATGCAAATCCACAGCAGGATCTGATGACATGAGTCCATTATTAAAGGCAAAGGATGTTGACAGCAAAGTAAGTCTGCTTGAAATTAATTAGCTTGGCTCGAACGGCGTCAGAACAAATAGCTTCCTCCTTATCCAGCCTCATCATTTTTGCATGGGGGTGGATGGCTTCTTACCAATTACAGTCTTCACTCAATCACATTTTCCACATCTACGTACCGAAACATTTCCCAAAAGGGCAGATAAACCATTTTCAAAACTTTTTTTTGGTTTTGTTTTGGGGGAGCTTGATGCTGATCTAAATCATTGTTACTGAACCATTGTTCTTGCCCAAAAGTTTCAAACTATAAACTTAAAACTTGGCTAGACTGGCATTAAAGGGGGAATATTTGAACATATATTAAGTGATTAAAAACAGTCATCTAGCTTCCCCACTGATTCCTCTTTCCGTTTCATGAACATGGCGACAGATTTAAATGAGCAAATGGAAATTACACAGCTGGGAAACCACAAAAAAAGCGAATAACAAACATTTTCTTTCCCCTCCCTGCTATCGCTTAAGTGTGTGTTTTACCCTCCATTCTGCTAGTTCTCCGAGTGAACTTACCAAAAAACAGTCAGTCCAGCCCAGTTTGCCTGTTATAAATATTTCACCATTACAACTGAGTCATAATGGACTCCACTCTGCCTCAATGCTGATCAACTAAAATCAACTGCGCCCTAAAACTCTGTCTCGCATTTTACTGTATTATGTTTGCAGTGAAGGGAATCGCAATGTTAAGCACAGATCACTGACTAATGTATTTCTTGAGGCGAAACCGATGCCGCATAGTTGGTATAAATATTTATAAGTGAAATATTTATATCCCCAGACCTTGGCAAATTGGTTGCTGGACTACATTTTGAATCCCTCAAGAAGGAGGAGAAAGAAAAACATGAGGAGCGCTTGATTTAACTAATCTGCAAGTGATGTGTCCACATCTGGGAGGGTCTGCCCCAACAAGCCAAGCACATCTCTACAGTAGTTCATATTATTGGAATGATATTTAGCTATTTAGATCGTTGATGCTCATAACCCTCAGAGCCACACTGCCACCCACACCCACTCCCCAAAACAACACACACACACACACACAAACACAATGACCCAGAATCCATTGCCATGTTCTCATCCTTACAGTGAGTCTTCCTGCATGTGATGGGCAGAAATAAATATAAACACAACCATTCAGACATGGCCTTGGGGTAATCATGAACTTCTGTCATACGTGTAATAAACAAAACTGTGTGGTACCTGCGGATATGAGTGGCATTTTAAAGATCGGTCCATTTGTGTGTGTGTTTGTTTGGGAGGGGGAGGGGAGAGGAGCTAATTCAGAAAACACGCTTTTGTCTTGTTCATTCCTGAGATTCAATACAAAGACCTTTGAAAGAAACAAAAGGAAACAATTTCCATTCCTGGCTGCTGTTAATTGGTGATGATTTTGTTTTGTGATGAAGGAAGGAGCACAAAATGAAAAATGACGCAAACTGTCGGCCTTGCTTCACTGAGTATTTGGCCTGAGGTATAATCAGCACCTGTGTTTCTTTTTGTTTCTCTCAGAAGGAGGATGAACCACTAAAACAAGTATTTTACTTTTATCATTATTATGATGATGAATTATTATTTTTAAGAAGTAGTAGCAATAGTGGCAATAGCAGTAGTAGCAGTACTAATAGAAATAGTGCCAGCAGTAATAATAATAATGGTAATGGTAATAATAACAGTAACGGGTAGTGGGAGTAGGAGTACAGTAGTAGTAGTAGTTATGGTAGCAGCATAATAATAGCGGCATTAGCTGTATTACTAGTAGTAAAAGTGGTATTAATAGTAGTAGCAGTAGCAGCAGTAGTAGTTAGAAATAGTAGAAATAGTAATAAAGCAGTAATAGTATCAGCTGTAGCATTAGTAAAAGTATAAATTGCAGTATT
This sequence comes from Holocentrus rufus, assembly GCA_900302615.1. Classification (NCBI taxonomy): domain Eukaryota; kingdom Metazoa; phylum Chordata; class Actinopteri; order Holocentriformes; family Holocentridae; genus Holocentrus; species Holocentrus rufus. Next base: position 3,376 of record OMLF01013334.1, on the reverse strand, counting down.
GGTATTATTTTGCCTTGACATGTATCTTTTTTTTTTCTTTAGGAATCTGAAATATTCAAAATATCTTTAATCCTATTTTACATATAAAGGCACTTCACTCTTTTTGAAATAGCACATTTTTAGCACTTAGGACTCAAGATTAGTTCATCAAATGCAAACTGCTCAGTATATTTCTCTGTACTAAAAGTTTAATTCCAAAACACGACAAGATATGTCCATTCTGAGAGGAAGAAATGAGTGGAAGAGAAAGTAGAGGAAGTAGTGAGAAGACAGTGGGGGGGAAACAGAGGAGAGAGAACTGAGATGAAAGTCGTGACGGGAAGTGATAAAGACAAAGACTGAAAGATGAATGAGAACAGGGGGAGGAGCAAGAAGAAGTGGAAGCTGAGAAAGAGAAAGAGGCCCGGTAATTCCGGCACTCACAGCTACGAATAAAATGATTTTCTGCCTTTCCAATAAACTGTTATGTGAGTAAAAGTCTTAAGGGAATGATACCCAGGGAAAGCTTTTGGGCATCTCCGGGGAGCAGCAGTGCCCAAGGACTTCGAGCGACATTAGCACTGATGTGCTTTTACAAACCAACAGCTTGCTGCCAGGAAACATTTGACGACATGTTCAAGTCTCCCTTTGTTTCTACTTCCTAGGACCATTGCTCTTCTTCTGTGTGTTCCCTCAAAATTGGCTTACTGTAGTGAAGAGGGAGTTTTATTCTTCTTTCCCTGGTTCCAAGGAGGTTCCAATTTTAGCCATGTTAGTTTGTCTGTTTGTCTGTCAGCCGGATATCTCAAAAACATATGAACAAATTTTCATGACATTTGGTGGACAGACAGGCCTTGGGCTGAGGAACAACTGATTGGATGTTGGTAGTGATCCAATGAATAGCTTTTTGGCCGCACAGGCATCACTGACGCAAACACTGCATTCACGCCATATCGTGACAATGATAAATACAAGCTTCGCATTTGGAAAAAATCTTCTCCTTAGTCGTATTTACTACTTAGAAACTCAGAATTAGCTGCTTCCGCTCTCTCCCACTTTGCCGCACAAAGTCATCAACACAGAGGCATCGTCGAAACACTTGTTCGAGGTCCCTACACCGGTGGTCCTCAACCTTTTGACCCGTGACCCCCCAGAATAGTCATGTTGGTGTTCAGTCATTGAGGAACAGTTTATCTGAAGATCTCCGAAAATTATCTCCAGGTTTGGAACCAGTTCCCGAGACAGTCTGTGTAAGCTTATCTACACTTTTACACATGATTCAGTTCATTCATATGACAGGTTAGCATTAGCTTTAGCTATTAGCCTGTAAATCTGTTATGTGACAATTCTGCAATGATTTGACTGCATGAACACTCAAGTCATCAAGACGAGTTCTCAAGTTAGATTTCCAATCTCTCTGATGTGACATGAACAGGGTATAAGTAACTAGAGACAGAAAACTCCAAATCTTGAAAGTATGTTTGCAGCTTCAAGGAACAGTTTTAAGCTATAGAAGTGATATGATTGGTTGTAATAAGTTGTAGAATTATTCATCACTGGCAGGGGTTTACCCTCTCTGAGTGCCTTCTAATTTCAACAAGTGTCACCCTTTCAAAAGGGCAGATATGTCACTTTGAAGTAAAAAGTCTTCAATTTTATGACTCGTGTTGCTAGGCCACAGAGGACCTTCATCCACCTGAGTGAATGTAATTAAGCGTGCTGAATGCCACTGCGTTTCTTGCGAATTAACTCATGAAACCCTCTTAATGCTTTCTTGGGGTAAGAGGCGAGGAGCGACGCAACTTCGGCACAGCGAACAGGTTATCCTCCTTTATGACTTTCCAGCCTCGCACTCGCGGAACCTAAATGAGTCACATCATTAAAGGTCAAGTATGCAAAGATTTCGAGCGCGCACACACACACATGCAGATGAGCATAGTTTGAGCCTACATTAAAAGGCACTTTAAAGTGAAGTTTGACATCTGGAGAAGCACTCATTCTCTGTTGTACAAGACTTCTCAGTCACAACTTTCCTTTGAGTCCTACCAGCTGAACGCCCCACATCGCTGAGGCCGGTGGCGTCGCCTTGCACCCTGTTAAATCCAAAATTGAAAGAAGCTGGCATTGTTTTCACTGGTAACGCTGCGAGTGGGGGATGGAAATTAAAAGCATTGTTTGAACTGTAAGCCTCGCAACTCTAGGCAGATTCCAAATTAATTTCCAGTTCTTGTAAATGAGGTCTCTGCTTTCACAGCAAAGGCTCAGATTCTCAGATATTACGGCGCAAAGGAGTTCAAGGACTCTCAGAGACCATATTGAATAAACCGAGAGAGCTGCGACCGCATCATCGACTGATTCCGTAATTTCAATAGATGCAGAGTAACACAGAATTAATACACGGCCATCCTAACCATCTTAAAACTCATCATTGCCTACTCAAAATGTTTTACAGTCTCTCAGTGGGATTTAAATGATTAGTGTCAGGGATCTCGAAGCAGGCTGATTAACAGGCTGCCTGTGGTTTGCTTAGCCTGTTCATTGTTGGATGTACTGCCTTTTGAGGGCTTATATAGTGATTTTTTTTGTACCTTTTATCTGAGTTAAAGGGGCATTAAATAATCTAGGGTGTGACCTATATCAACCTCTGTCTGCGCCCACGAAGAATTGCTGCACTTTGACAGAACTTACACTTCCCACGCACATCCCACCCCTCCTGTTCCTTTGATTATGGCGGCTTGTAATTGACATAGATAACCAAGTCTTGAAAATCCAAATTATGGGCCAGAAAGTGAGTTTTAAAGGCTAGAAATCTCAGCGAATGCATGGTTAAAAACAAATAAAATAAAGTGAAAACACTGAGTAACCCATGGCAGATTTATAACAGTTATTATCAATGTAGAACAACCCAAAATGAGTGAAGAATATTAAATAGAAATCAAAAGAGAGGCGCAGGGGACAAACACAATGTTCCATTTCAAGTGCAAGAGTCTGAGGCTTGGAGCCTTTGATGTTTGTTCATCGTTTGTTGTTTGTGTGTGTGTGTGTGTGTATGTGATAGATAGTTAGACAGATAGACCGATAGACAGACAAGCAGACAGACACACAAACAGACACACGGATTATACAAATCAGTGTGAGTAATGTGTTTGCTTGTCTGTGTATATGCTTGTTTGCGTCTTGCTGCTGAGTTTCCCTGGTATAAAAATAGCCATCAATCCTTTGTGGAGGGTCACAATGTCCTTCAATCTCTATAGACTTAATTATTCAGTGAGTCCATCCCCTGTTGCTGTTGCACCGGGGGTACAAACCCTGGAAGGCTCTATAGAGAATGTGGGAGAAAGTTATGCACAGTTCACACACACACACACACATACACACACATGCACGAAGTCACTCG
>OMLF01013333.1:6329-17393 GCA_900302615.1 Holocentrus rufus | reverse complement strand
CATACATATACACTTAATTTTGGGCTTTACAACCATTACAATGCGTTATCTGATGAAAACAGGGATTTCCAAACTCAAGAAAATCCCTGTTATCATCATAACATAACTAACCTGTAGTTTCTGCCCGTTGACGGGCGCTCAACGTCCAGCTGTGAGAACTGCACTGCGGTTAGGGAGAAACCTGATTATTGAAGTAGCATAACCCGGTTACTCTATGTTAACATTATGTTAACTGTCATGTTAACTAATGATGTTTCTGCTCGTCAGCGCAGCCGCAGGGCAGCTATTAGCCAGATTGGCTAATACAATCAGCTCTAGTCAGACAAATGGTCAGTTCTGGTCTGAGCCTATCAGAAGTAAAATTGTCCGCTTTTGATCGGTGGCCAATCGATTGGTGCACCCCTATGCAGAGCTCCACCAGGCGTGTGAAGACACAATCTCTGTATAAAGTAGATAGTTGTTATTGCTTTGTGCCACAACTGGTTGTAGAGAGGGTGAGAGGGGTTTTCTATGATGGCTTTGATCTTGTCCCTCATCCAAAGATCAGGAAAGATTAGGAAAATTAGTCTGCTGACCTATGAAACTGCGACGGCTGTTTTACACTTCATTTTTTACAGTGGTTCTCTCGTGTGTCTGCCCTGCGTTCTGCTGACTTTCTTCATCAGCACTGTGTTTTATAAACTTGCCCAGAAAACTCAACACACGTCCTGGATTTTTTCACCCGCCATCAGAGCGAACATGGTCACAACAGGACAAAAATAAATAAATAGAATATTAGGCTGATAGGAGAGAGAGGAGAGAGAGATGCAATGATTGAGCGAGCTAGACAATAAATGGAATGAGGGAGTGGAAGTAGCAAGAATAAATGTTTTTCAAAGTTAGTGAATCACTGTAACCGAAATAAGTTCTTCATCATACAGTCATAACTGTGCACAATTTTTTTTTTAGTCTGATTGGCCCAGTAGTTTATAAGATCAGCCATGGACAGACACACAGACACACCCGACCAAATGCATAAACTCCTGGTAGAGATAATGAGTTTGCTGTGATTTCATATTGTGCAACGACAAAAGAACTGTGGTGGAAAAACAAAGTTCACTACACATGTATGGTTTGGTCAACTGAGGACAGCAGAATCACAGTTTTTAGATTCGGTACAAAATCCTTAAAGCCCTAATTCATGCTAAACAAGAGGTTATGAGTCCAGAACTGTTAAATGAGACGCTGCAGGAGAGACATGTGGCTTTACTCCCCAGCCAGCTCATCCTCACTCTTCCTGTCTGCTGCTGTCCTGATTCTCCCTCCAGCCGCTCCATCACAGCTGCCCAGACAGTCTTTACAAGTCAACTACAGGAACAAAGTTCCTCTGCAGAAACTACTTCCCCTCGTCAGTCCGCCATCTTCCCTGTATGGAGATGGCAGGATACTGGACAGGCTCTTCATTGATTTGATTGGTGATGGCTCAGAAAGCAGGCAGGGAGCGAGGCTGGTTATCATCTGGCTCCCAGGGTGAAAAAAATGAGAACCCCCCCGCCCCCCTTTCAGAGAGCTTTGATTCATTAACAAAATATGATTAAAGGCTATGCTCATCAATCTCTGATCATATCAGTCATTACATTCCACGCTGTAATCAATTGTGGTGAAAATGTGAGACTTTCAGCTTAATTCACTCCAGGAATTTCTATGCAGTGATTATGCAACACTGAGATCAACACAAATTCATTCATTCATTAAATATTTATGATTACTTTGTTAACATTTAGGGATTCATTATTTCTCAGCAACAGGATTTGAAACGGCTTATTTATAAATCTGTGCCAAGACCTGATTTATATTTGGCAAGGCAGTCATTTTTTGTGGTCAAATTGCCATTGGATATCCAGGTAACCTGTTACAAAAATAAGAGATTAATTACATGAATTATGTATAACAATTCACAAATACGCAATGCAGATGCAATGAAGACTGCTCTCCCCTATTTCCATCCTGTCTATTGATAGCAAGCCCCCTCTCCCCACCACACACAAGCAGGTCAACAAGAAATCGAATTGGACACTAATAAAATAATAAAGATTAGAAAACTGACAGGTAAAGATAAGCTACAAGTAATCACCTCAGCAAGTCATATAACTCCAGCCAAGCTAGAGAGATCCCGTGACTTTGTGTTTTGTCACAAGCAAAGTGCAACCAAGTGAGTCAGAAAACACAGTGTGTTGAAAACTTACAGACAACAAACGGCATTATGTGTATTTACTTCAGCACCACACAAGTCAGTTTGCAGCTTTTCTCAAAGATGGAAAAGGATGGCCGGCCTGAATAATTGATGTTGCTCTAAAAGCCGACCCTCAGCCAATTACTCAAGTCCTAAAACAAAGAGGTGAGGAGCAAAGCACTGAAACACCGCGCTGCAAGGCCTGCCATACAAATCAGGAAAATCTGGTCCAGGTTCTCGACAGTTTATATGTCACAGCAGTGATGACATACAGAGTTAGTTAATTATAAGTCTAGTGAATGTCATCTCAGCTCTCTGGCACCCTGGGTAACAGGTTTTCAAACCTTTTCATAAACCCCGAAGTCATTTTTCATTAAGCTGCAGACCCGCATTTGAAGTGATTTTTTCTATAAGAACCCTGATAAGAAAAGATATTTTGGTTTATGTTTAGAACTAAATTGTTTAGATGTCATACTTGAATTCTGACAAATACATTCAAAGTGGTGAGATAAAAAAAATAATATTAAGATAACCACTCATGCATTTTTTTGTATTCTAACAATCTGTAATGAATTAGATTACAGTGAAGTTAAACTATTCCTTTGTTCCAATCCCTTTATTCATTTGCTTCTCCTCTATAGACTGTTGTAATGTTAGGCTTTTTTAGCAGCTGAACTGTCACTTACAGCATCACATGCAAGCAAAGAAACACTGCGTATACAATAATATATATGTATTATAAAATGCAGGAGTATACCCCCTCTCTTCATTATAAAAGGGTTTTGCCATGTAATACTTTCTTTTTCTTCAAGGCCAAGAGCCCAATAGCAAATGTTCAAAACTCATCTGAATACACAAAACGAGGACGGAAGGCAAATTAGTTTAAAGTTTACTTCTCACAATAAAACTGTTCTTTTCACTTTTTGTTTAATTAATGCTGTTTATTCCTGGCGCAGTTTGGAAAGCACTTCGGTCAACTCATGTTGTTTTTAAATGTGCAGTAAATTTGACGACCTAATTAGATGCTGTTCAATAAAGTGCCCATCTAGAGAAGCATGATGAGGTCAGATCAGGTTATTTGGGTTTGACTCTAGTTTCTGGAAGGCAGCTTATAAAGCGGACTCAATGTTGCTTCAATTCATGTCAAATGAAATGCTTTTCTTGATCCTGATCCTTGGAATTTGCAGTGATGCAATTTTGTATATAACATTACAGATATGACTGTGTTTTTCATTACTTTTTCTAAACACCTTCAGTCAACTAAACTATATTTCTATTTAGGGAAACTTTGCTGTAGTTTGCCCTCTTCCATTGTGAGGTACCTGGTCGGTAAAAACACAAGTTCCAGAGTCGCCTCACCAACACTGTTCATGCACATGGCTATAGCCAATGTCTGATGTCATCATGATGTGATGTGGTTATTTGAGCAGTAACAAACATCATCTGGGAGGATGAGTTCATTTTCTGTATAAAAAAAAGCTCATTTAGATATCAATAACTCAATTAATCATTCTACAACTTTCTAAAGTCAGTCAGAGGATTTTACATACTGATGATTGATGAGGTTTGGGGCTTTGGAAGAGACGTTTGGGTGGGTTGTGCTTGAAATATTCTAGACAATTTTAATTATATTGCAGCTAGCTATAAAACATATATATATATTAGTGTCACCTCCAACTTAACAAAAGTTGATGAGGAGGAAGTGGTTCAGTTTTCCAGTGTCAGTAATGAAGAGGTTGGTTTTGCTCTCATGAACTTGAACATACCACAGAGCATGCTAGGCTGTTAAAAAGTACAAGACCAACAGTGTTCCTCTGCCAGCTGCTGATTATACTTTGTGATGTGTCTTTTCATTACAGCTCCATCTTTTCTATAATTATGGTGTAATCATGCGGCAGCAATACAGCACAATATGGCAAATTACAAGTCACCAAAGCTCTTGGTTCTGCAAAAAAGGTGGGCAGCAGCTTTGTTCCTGTTTGCAATCGCTTAACTGTTTCAAGGAGTTACAAAGCCCGGTAAGTATTATTGTTAAGTGAATGGGTTTGTTATTGGCAGTAACAGGAGCAACTTTGTCGAGAGCGCCAACTATTTCTTCCATGTGAACAACAACAAACCACAGTGTAATGAAGTGGGGAGCTGCTGACTGAAGTGTCACCACATTGTGTTTGACCATGCCAAAGGCCACAGGCACACTGCAGCTTTTCAGGCGACACATCCTGTCAGGACAGCTGGTCATTTGACTGGGTTAATAAACACAGTTAAATATGAGCGCTGCTAATTCCTCTCGTCTCCAGGCTTCATTTGGAGGGTCACGGCACGAAGACAGAGCGACACATTCCCTCACGGCTTCACTACTGCAGGCAAGACTGTCCCAGCAGGCGGTCAGATCCCACTCTGCAGGCCGGCAGTGCCTGGGATTTCACTGATATCTGGCTTTTCATTAAATATCAAAGGTCCCATATGCCAGCCAGTTAGTGTAGGCCACCTCTGATATGACACCGGCTGCATATGCACAGTCTGTAAAACCACATTTATTTTGTTTCATAAAACAATTCATACTCAGTTGGAGCAAAGTTTATCTCTTCCCCTAAAATCCCTACAAATTTTGTGCTCTTCGGCAGCAAATAGTTCCCAAAAAACTTTATTGTGTGATCTGGACAGAGCAGTTGTGTTGAGTTTTCACATGTACATTTTCGATGGTTTGAGCTCCAAAAATGAAAACCTATCCAATGCCATTATTTTAAGATGAACTAAGACAGGGAAGGTTGCAGCAGACTGGAAACCTAACCAAATCACCAGAAACTATCTGGATGGATAGACTGCGCTAGAGTTAAGTGCGGAAAATATATATTTCTCTTCCTTAAAGTCCTAGGGCACTCCAAAACTTTTTCCACCATTGAATAACTGCCCATCCTAAAAGAATTTCATTTGTCCCGGTGTCATTGGAGAGTTTTAGTGTCCTGTGGTGCTCTAACTTATGCCATAGGCTTTTCAGCCCTGGGTACATGGAATCCAATTAAGAGTTTTAGAAGAATAAGGAACAAATGGCTCTCTCCAAAAAAAGAAAATTGGACAGCGAAAACAGAGCATTTAATCCGTAATGGACAGACTCATATCTGTTCATTCTCATATGTTCAGAAACCATGGCACTTATTAAAAGTACCAATGTGAAACGACATTATGAGACAAAACATAAAGGTTTTGAACATTTCCACTCAAATCAGAAGTGAGATCACAGAAAATAAGTGGTCTCAGAGCCCAATATTAGTAGAAATAGAAATAGAAAATCAAGATTTTGCTCCACTTTATTTTTCTGAAATTAAGCACTTTATTTGAACATGCACAATTTTCACATTTTATTTATTTTCTCTTATTTTGAAATGCAGCCGTACTTTTATTTAGTTAATGAGAGGACATTATAAATATCTGCAGTCATACAAGCTCAGTTTTATGTTATGTGACAATAAATCTTGTCAAAAAGTTTTTGTATTGTACTGAATTTAATTGATTTGACAGTCAGGTATTGATTACATGCAGATGTTGATACAACTGATACAACTACTTCTTAAATATATACATCACACTAAATAGTTAGACATTATGATCTTCCGGACCTTTGCTTCAAGAAATTTCCTCTAACTGGACCTCTTTAAATTTGAGTTGAATACCCCTGCTCCAGACAAACAGCCTGGCGGAGGAGAGGACAGCCCCTCGGCGCTGTGCGATGATAAATATCCTCTTTCATACATGAGTGATGACACATATTCAAAGAATCCCACCCCTCCCCTGCTCTCCGTTTTATTGTCCCATTCAGCCGGGCTTAGTGAAATGAAGGCGCAGAGTGTCTGTCTTAGGCCATAACTCCTGTCATAACAGCCAGTCAGGTGGACTCCTACCAGTACATTCGGCAGACGTGTCGGGACTTGTCCCCCCGTGCCACAAGCACAGGGGGACGAGTCCCACAGAGGCAGTGTGGTGAAGCAGCTCTGGAGGTCCACACAGGCTGTGCCGCACTGTCATACTTCCAACTCACGTGGCAAAGGGGTTTCTAGGGTTCAAAAGAGGCTTACATGACTTATCATTCATCGTGTCAGCTTTGTTTTAGGTTGGTGCGATACTGAAAGAAGAAAGTGGTCGCATTTTTTAGCTATGCTAGAGGAAATCAATAGGTTTAAGACACAGCACTGCCAATGCTCTTACACAGCATTGCAATCAAATTACGCACTGACTTGCAGTTTATTATGCAGAGTGACTCGAATATAACTTTTATAAGAAATTGCATTCATCACATTTGACTTCTTCTAATAACTCCATATCCAAAACACCGACGCAAAGGCTCTTTGAAGGGATTCAGAGTGCTTTATAAATCAGATAGGCTTCAGAAAACCCTGAACAATCCCTTTAAGGATTTCCTTCCAGTTTCTGAACCCTGGAGGCCCCTTGATGTGCAGCAGCCTCCTATAGGATGCTGTCAGGAGACTGTAACTGGCCTCTGAAGGCTGCATACCGCCAACAATTTCACTGCAAGAAAGCATTGCTTTGGGGTAACATAATAATAGGATCCTCAAAGCAGAAATATTATGTTCATATCTCTTATTTATGAAGTCGCATATCTTCACAGCTATAGATTGGCTTCTATGACTAACAAGACAATCATTAATATATGATATCTTCATCAAAATAATTGATTAATAATTGATTAATGGCGGAAGATATAAAGGCCACAATCAAAAAAGAAAGAAACAAGTTCAATTTAACATGTTGCAGTCTCGTTCCACAAAGAGCTGGACTTGTGAGGGATTAAGTTCCACTCAGTCCCAAGTTATGGATGACACCCCTAAATAACAGGCAGAAAAATCAAATGGTAATAAATTCCATCTATTTTGAACTGCACTTTTGAAGCATGTGGTAGAGGGAAGGGGACTTTGAATCCCTACTTCAAAGACGGACGACAGCAAACTGAAATATGCTCTCTTCATAAGGCAACCAAATTAACGGTGTTATGGCAACTCTGGTTTGATCCGCGTCCGACTGTGGTAAAAGGTTTCACACTGACTTCAGATGCCACAATGTGAGCATGTACGGGGGAGAGAGTGCGTGCGTCTTATTGGATCCTTCTCCGTGTGCAGTTCTTTTAGTACCATTGTGCCTCAACATCCGTCTGAGCCCTTCTGTGAAGGATTCATCAACCGAACTGAAGTGAGACAAGAGCAGAGCCTCGACACTAATCAATTAATACTCGCGACCTCAGACAATAACCAGGCAAACAGCTCAAATCTGGAGCGCAAACTACACAAAGGCGGGATTAGCTCCATTAGCGCAGGAATTTCAGAGGCAATTAACCTGCCGTGAGCAAAGCCCTTTCTCGGATTCCAGCGTGTGGCGCCGGCCGAGGCAGATGGAGGATGGGGAGACGGAGCAGCCACGGAGGGGGGCGGGGGGTGTAAAAGACGCCCTGAAGAGCCCGGCACTTGTAAAGCTCAGAATGCAGGGGTCAAAAGCAGCTTGTGGTTGGGTATAGAAAGCAGCGATAAGGTGCTGACCCATCACAACGGGAAACACCGGCCCAGATGAGCTGCTGCCCACAGGGGGAGGGAAGTCAGGAAGACGGGCTTCATTTTTTTTCGCTCAATCCTCTACCTCCACTCGCAGACAGTTCGCCTGGATTTTCACATGCGGTTATGTTTCCAAGGATGTTTATGATTTGATTTTACCCTGATTAAGACTATGCTCCACCTAAGGAAAATGTTTTGTAAATGTTTCACACTGCAAGAATCCATCCAATCCATTTTAATAAGTAATTCAGTCTCATCTTCAGCTTTAAAATCTTGTTTTTCTTCAAACCAGGTCAAAAATCTGCCAGTGGGATGAGATAATCCCACTTGTTTCCAATGCTAATCAACTTGTCTCCAGAATTTTCTTGAATCAAGTGTCATTTTCTTGATCCTAGTGGGCTGATCTGCCTTATTCTGCCTTGTTTCAACACATTTATACTTATAAAAAATCCTGAAACAAGTGAAACTGCATTGGAAACAAGTGGGATCATCCCATCCCACTGGCAGATTAAAAAAAAAAATACAAGATTTTAACACTTCTGGTGAGACTAAATGACTTGTTAAAATAGAGATTTTTTTTCAGTTTATCTAAATCAGATCAGGTCATAAACAGAGTTAGTAAGTAACTCAGTTAACACACCTAGATTTCTGATGAAGCTTTCAATGTCTTGGCCCGTGTAAACAACTTTTTTTCAAACTGTGCACGTCATTTAAGGTCACCAGATGCAATAACCTGGATTTTGCTATTTCCTAACCAGCACAGTAAACATGGTGCAATGCAGTGGACTGACAAGCGGAGCCAACAAGACTCAGCACTTACGGAGTCAGAAACTGTTTTCATGTTAAACCAAATCAAAGCACAGAACATCCTTATGTTTCAGGCAGATGGAAGCACAAGAAACTTTTTGTTCAAAATGTTCTCAGCCTCTAGACAGATAATTACATGAACCCACAGCTATAAAAGAAATCAAATTACTTCAAACCATGCAAACAGTTTAATTGAACTACTGCCTTAAGCTGATTGTTTACAGTAATCAGAGTATTTTGGTGCACATAAACAATGTGAAAAGGAACATGCAGGGAAACCCACAGAATGAGTTGTAGAAAACATGTAGGCCATCCAGCTTCAAGTAAATGGTGGCTTCTTTAAATGAATGACTGAGACTGCAGAGGACTGTGGGATTAGGTGTTGACAATAGTGTGACTGAAAGACGTAAGCCTAGCTGCCTGAAATGTGAGAGCTCCCCAAAGAGCAGCCGGCTCTCTGCTGAACAAGGTTCGATGTGCAACCAGCTCAGTGTGATTTTGCACCAAAACACAGTTGTGAGGTATACAGCCACTGTGGGCAAGTTGACCTCCTCTTCAGCGCTGCACCTGGCCTACTTCTCAAAATGCTGTTCTATGTAGATACAATTGTTTTATGTAAACATTGACACAAAAAGTGAGCTAAGTTTGGAAGTTGAAAAAGAAGCCAACAAGCCCTCACTTGAGGGAGGAAAATATAATTATAACTGCTATTTCCTTCCATGATTTGAAGATCTTACTTTGATAGTGTCTACAGAAAAGGTTGCAAGAGAAGTCATGAAAGCTTCAGTTCTAAAAGACAAATCAAGCATCAACTGACCAAGACTTAGTGTTTCTAACGTTAACATTAACACACAAACATGCATGGGACGCATGTTTCTTTCTGAATGGATGTACAAACCAAATAAATATGCTTATGAAACCTTTTTTTCTCCAAAAATGAAAGATTGTTCTCAGCTCAGCAGGAGTAATCCACTTACCCCAAGAAACCCCACTTTGCATTCTAATCGAAGTTCATTTTGTCAAAGTTAATTTTGACATCTTGAAAACATGCCACCAGATTTTCTCTTAATTAGCACCCTGTGGAAAGTGCAAAAGTACAGCCTTCAGTTTGCAGACAAAGCTCGACTGACTTCCTAAGTCTAAACAAATGTGAAGTGCGATCGGGCTTTCGCAAATGGATTCTGGAATAACCTGCCTGAAAACAATGAGGCAAGAAGACTCTGTTGACTCATTTCATTTCTTTTAAAAGCTATTTTGTATAAACTTTCAATTGATAGTTATTTATAGAAATTTGTATAACTTAATTGTATTGGACTTAGTATATGATGTAGTATATGCCCATGGCTTTATGAAGTCAACAGGTCAATAAGTGTTATTATTTGTAATGCACTGTAAGTGATGTTGGATTTGTTAGTTTCCTCTGGAATGCGTTCTAACTTTTTTTAAAATAGTGCTCTACAAGTAACTATTTATTAAAATTATTGTTATGTGTCTTTCTTAATGAAAATCATTGCTCAGCTCAGAGGAAGGAATTATGTCTTGCAGGTCAAGTGTGTAGGAGGGTAATGCATCAAATAAGGATGGTGTGTAGACCGGGGAGCCATGTGCTCTACATGTTTCTTCTCTCACAATAGAAACTCAAGACTGAACTCAAAGTTTCACTCCTGCAGGCGAGGTTAAGGCCTCAATGCACCGCTGTATTCTTAGTTCAGTCCTCTCTTTCTTTCTCCATCGCTTGCTATCTGGATGTGTGTCTGTGTGTGGGTGTTTGTGTGTGTGTGTGTGTGTGTGTGTGTGTTTAGGAAATGTGCACAACATCTTTTGTTGTCTTTTGTTGCCAAGTGCAATCCACAATAAAACCTCACTGATCAAGACAAAACTAAGCCCATGAAAATAAGATCATTTTCAGAGAGGCCATAAATAGATTTCAAAAGTGCTCAAAATAAATAAATAAATAAATGAATAAATAAATATAGAGAAAAAAAGCAACAGATATAGCATCCATCATAAAAAAAAAAGCATGGGACCTGGTGGCCACTTTCTACATGAAACCTCAGACACTGCTGAACAGTAAATCAGTGCTTACCTACATCAAGCTTCCATGGAGAAAAGAGACTCTCCCTGGGGGATTTACGTTGCTGCCTTCACCGTCGTGCCTCAGAAGCTGGCAGAGCAATTCCCCTACAAAGCCATAAAATAATTTCCCTTCAAGACTGTGGAGCGCAGGGAGGTCTGCTGCCGCCAGCCAGGTCAGCCACAGGTGGAGGCTTAGAAATGCGCGGCAGTCTGACTGATCTGAACGGAGATCAGCTCGTCCGGGCGGAGAGGCCGCTGCCTGGCGTGGGTCACTGCTGCTGATCTCTCCTGGGAGTTGAGCAGCACTGAAAAAGCCCCGCAGCGCTGTGAACGGGGCCAGCCAGCCACAACCAATGTCTATGTGCATGATGTCACAGGTGTTGGGTTTCACCTTGGGGTCTAGAGGCGGGG
>OMLF01013331.1:0-28825 GCA_900302615.1 Holocentrus rufus | reverse complement strand
CAGCTTCTCATGGCTTAGTGGAACCAGGATAACAGTGTGGATGTTAGCAAAATGGTTTTTTTTTTAATTCAGGAAGACATCAAAACAAGTATTTCACCCATTTTTAAGAACAGAACGACTAGCAAACAGGATCCAAAAATCACAACACTTGAGAGGACTTTTCTGTTCTTTAAATTTTCCTTTACTGTATAAGAGGAAATTGTTGGTTATTCCATAGAAAACAACCATACAATTTCTCAAGTTTCTAAATGGCCTGGCTCTAGGCTACCTCTATTAAATATAGTTTTCCTCCAGGGTTGCACTTATATTTCAAAAAATGAAGTAGGGTGTGACCTTTGAGCAAAAAATGCTGTCAGTGAAAGAGTTTAGGCTGATTGCTTTTTAGTCTTCTTCATTCATGTCCCTTATAATATATATTTTGGGGAATATGAAGGATTTTCTTGGATACCCAGAAAAACAAAGGCTGTAGAAGCAATATCCTTAATGTGACAGCAAAGTCAGTAATGTTGTTACTGCCTTAAAATAGCATTCTCCCTGACATTTTGGCTCTATACAGCAAATAAGCAAAGATTAATGATTACATGCTCGATATTTCATTGTAACAAAGGGCAGTAGCTGTTGCAGTGACATTTTAAAAAACGAGGGAATAATTTCCAACTGTGCTTTCGGATTCAATTTTGCATGCATATGCGTACTGTCGTATATAAAGGGGATGCCTACCTTAGGTGTGGAGGAGTGCAGGTAATCCAGGTCTGCGCTACAGGTGCTACCATGAAGAGCGATAATGGATGCCTGGAAAGTGTCGTCCTCGATCGCAGAGTAACTATGCTCGAGCATCTTTTCATCGGACAGGTCCGCTTCGCTGGTGTCAATCTGTGATAAGGGATGTCAGTGTTTCCAACTGGAATACAAAACTGTCCCTTGTTATTGGGCGCTGTGGCTCATTATCCAATCACGGATAACTGAAGTCATGCCATGATATCACACCAATCTCACTGACTGTGAATTTGGACCAAGAGAGGACTGGTCAAGCGAAGAAATCAATTTCAGTTTGTTGCCTAAGGTGAAGAGGGGTGAGGGCAGGGGAAGAAGGGGAATCATGAGAATGAAGAACAGATCGATCAAAGAGAGATGGTTTTCAATTCGGTGTTGCAGAGTGGCACGGATTGTGAAAACTCGCTGTCATCTACAATACTCTACTACAGCTTTTGGCAGAGTAAATAAAAATGAGAAATCATTAGTTAAAGAATAAAGCGTGGTGATGGCAGCAGTACAGCCAATCAAGAAACCAATGGCTTTTGACAGATTGTTTTTTCCTTAACTGCAAAATCACTCACCGTTAGACACCAAACGCATTAAAACATTGATAAATGACGTCTATTTTTTCAGACTGCTGTTCGTGTATGCAAGCTGTTAGTCGGACATGTTTAGTCAGCATCTGAAACGCTCCCCTGCGAACAATATTCGTTGACCAGTCCTCTCTTGGAGAAAATTAGGCAGAAGGAAAAAATGATCAACATATTTTTCAGATTTGTTTTCATTAGGTTCTGACACCCTGATTGATTTGTCTGCTTTCCCAAACGCTAACTAACCAATGCAGGCTCTGCTCGGTACAGGACGCCCTCGGTCAGCCCCTCCTCCTCTCTTTCTTCAACCAACATATTGGTGAAGAGGAGTGAATGGATGGCTGCTGATGACGAAGGACTTTCCTGCTCATCATAGGGGTGTGGAGACAGGGAATATCCACATATTCCCTAGGAAAGTGGAGAAATTCCTTCAGTGTCTCCAGGTAGGAGTTTACATAATTGTTACATTAGATTTTTTTGTGGATTAAATAAAGTAAACATTAATTCATAGGGGGACATTTTATAGTGTATTCAGATTTTTTTCAAATGTGTTTTGCGCTTTAGGCTTCAAGAAAAGAAACTACCTTGAAAATGTTAACATCATTTCTCTGTTTTGAATTAACTCTAGAAAGGATCTTTAACATTTTCAAATCTATGCCTTAGAAAGAGCTTTCCATATTGATTTTGTGCAGCGTGCAGTCCAGACAGATATAAGGGAAGTAAGAGGGGCTATTGGGGGATTACACTTGTCAGACTCAATTTTGAGAAGCAATACAACAAGACACCCCTCAGAAGTACATTCCACATTGTGCAGGAGAGTTGGATAACTCCACAGAGGCTTCCTACAACTCCGTAATCCACCTAACCTTGGCAGCCCAGAGGTCTCACTGTGTAATCCAGTGGCAGATCCAATACAAGAGAAATGCAGCTCTAAAGCTGAAAGAATGCAAGCATTTGTGCAGAGAGAAATTCCTCACACAGAGAGTACAGATGCCTAGAGCAATGAACATGCTGTTGGACAGACCCAATATTTTGACAGGTGCCCCAGTACGTTTAAATGTGCATGGAAGGTCTGTGCTCTCCGAAAATTCAATAATGGAGTAATATCAAACAAAGGGCACGGCGTATTTTAGGCTGCTATCCTCTTTCTAAAGAGCTGCGAGCGGAATGCTAAACAATGCAGCCCAACTCCACTGTCTTTTCTGCATGAAAAATTAAAACCCTCGTAAGCTGAACCCTCATGACTGGATACTCGGTTACATGGTACAAAGACAGTCCTAATCCACACCCTCACATGCACACAATGATGAATCCACAATGTGCCCAACAAATTACACACAGCATTCACAAAAGCAAAATATGTAAAACCTCTTCTCAGGAAAGCACAGTTAAATGCACATGTTCATAACACAACTAGTCCCACCACATCTATTTACATAAACAAACATGCATGCAAGTCAAGACAGAAAGACAAACACCCTTTGCGCTTCACCAAAAGTAAATCATAAAACATATGCATAATAATGATAACCGGTGCTTACAGGTAGCGGCTTGGCTACTCCGATTTGGACTTTGCCGAGTTTAGCCCCCTTCAGGGCCTGGACGGCATCCTCCAGGCTGGCGTTCTCCAGGTCGGTGGCGTTGACGAACATGAGACGGTCTCCTGGCAACAGCCTGCCGTCCTGCTCGGCGACGCCGTTGGGAACCAGAGAGCGAATCACTATCACCGTCTTGGCAGGGTCCACCGGGTCCTGTGGAGAAGCCATGTAAGTGAGGTTAGTGCACAGAACTGAGGGAGAGGCCAGCTAGTAAACCAACACCGCCTTACACTTAAGTAAACGCACAGGGAGATTGTTTTATTATTATGGTGTGGGTGATATGTCCTCTCTCTTGGTGAAATGATTTGATTAATTTCAAAAGATGCAATTAAAATGCAAATGCTTAAAAATAGAAACATCCCAATGCAATGAATACTGACTTTGATCTATGACTATGATGAGCATGCCCTTTCCCAGAAGACAGCAGCTAAATTAGAAATTGGATCACAATAATGCATCAGCTATGATACAAAACAATACAACATCATCCGTATATAATACATTAATAATGTACCAATCTGTAAGTAAACAGTAGCAGCCACCAGTCCAACAGTTACACGTTGTTTTTATGAAAGCCTCCCATCCAGAATCCCCACCTGGTAATCCAAGATGCTGAATCCCAATCCTCCCTCTCCCTTCTCCAGCTCGATGTTCTGGATCTCCGACTCCCACATCGCCAAAGGAGATCCGAGCGCCTCCTCGGTCACATTATCCTGTGGCGCCGCCGCCGCCGCCGCTGCTGTTTTCACCTCGGAGTCTTCGGGAACCAGGAAACTGCCGAGGTCTATTTGTTTCTGCAGAGTCAAAGCCCCAAACCTCAGTGTTGCAGCATACATTCCTCGCTTTAGTCCCAACCCATAGGCTGCTACCCTCTAGTTGTGTTTCATAAGTTTCTGGCAGGAGATAAAAGGGAATTATCTTTGGGATGCTAGGGCCTCAGCATGTTATCACAGATAAAGCTGATGAGATGAAAACCCCTCCCGCATCAGGAAGCTCCTTTTGATGTCTCATATTTTCTCGTAAATG
The DNA here is from genome assembly GCA_900302615.1 of Holocentrus rufus. Lineage (NCBI taxonomy): Eukaryota > Metazoa > Chordata > Actinopteri > Holocentriformes > Holocentridae > Holocentrus > Holocentrus rufus. Next base: position 24,855 of record OMLF01013331.1, on the reverse strand, counting down.
TTGTCGGCAACTGCTATTGAGGTATTACTAAATGGACTGGCATTAATAAACTTTCAGCCACCCCTGCTTATCGCCAAGCCTTAATCCATCATGGTTGGCAATGTTAAAAGCCAATGGAGCGACTGACAGCCTGGGCTCAGCTAATAATAGCTGATGTGTGATGGAGGAGAAGGAGGACTTTAGAATACTGTTCTCCAATCATAATCACTGGTTGATATGCAGGCATGGGGAGTTTTTTTCATGGTGCATTACTGTATGACAGGAAGATGCAGCACGCTTCCTACTGTACTTGCACGCACCATCTGCTGTAAGGCTCTGTGAACAATGCCACTAGTTGAATATGTATAGCCTGCATGTTAGTTGTCCATAAGAATGTAATGATTCCAGGACTTTTCGCTTTGTTTTAAACATAGCTACTTTCAAATATTCCACAAACAATGATGTGTTATTGTTTGCAGCAACCTATCAGTCCCAGTGCATTACCTTTACTTTGGACTTGGTGGACAAAGCTTCCGGCTCTGGCTGGGCAGCCTCCGTGTCAGTCTGCAGGTGAGGCGCAGGCCTGCAGCACGCCATGTACACACACAGAGGAAGCTCCTTCAAGATGCTCACGACTTCCTTGTGGCTCTCACCAATCAGGGATATGCCATTGACCTGAGGGGAGTTTACAGTTCAGTCACAAATGCGGGTATCTACTTTGAAGAATGCCTGAACAAAGCAGCAAATCCCTGTAACATATGGTATATACATGTATGTATGCATGCATGCATATGTGCAGTATATTAAAGGTAAATTACACACAAAAACACATTAACACTGCACTTCTGGTGCCTTTTCATTGTTTTAGTGTGTGGTATTGTTTTTCTATTGGCAAAAATACCAAATACAATGCACATAGAGAGCAGCAGCAGTTATAATGCTTTAGTTTTAGGGGTTGACACTGAAACCTCAGAAGCTAATTCAGTTTTATATTGCTGATTTTTTTTCTTAATAAACACTGTTTTTAGAGGATTAACTTTTGGGTAGTTTGCTGCAGAATAACAACATCACAACAGTAAACAATAAATGGCACCAGGCACACATTATAAATTGCCTGTCTCACGTTTTAAATAGTTTTAATGTGATTTAGGCTTGAATTTACCTCTACAATAAATTATTCTTATCTATTATTGTCTAGTGAACAAATTGCATTCTAAATACAACACAGGGTATGTAAACATTAATAGCAAATGAACAATCTGTATTATCATTTCGGGTTTGTCCTGTAAGTGCCCTCTACCTCGAGCAGTTCATCTCCACTGAAGAGTTTTCCACAACGACCGACGGGTCCCTCAGGCAGGACCGAGCGAATGTAGTGGTGCCCGCTGTTGGCTTCCAGACTGATCCCCAGGCCGCTGCTCTCACTAAACTTCTCCACCTGAGCCACCTGGCATGGGAACAAGGGGCCACATCTCAGCTGGCTTGTGTAAAAGGCAAGTTGGCGTTATTATTTTAACTGTAGGTCTGCCTAGGATGCAAGCCTTCCAGTTAATGGTTCAAGGCCTTTTTCCTTTTAAGATACCGATTTTTTTTTTTTTTTTACGAACATTTTATTAGAGCTGACAAGTTTATCATTATGAAACAGTTGCCTGGCAACTCAGCTGTGGTAAATGCAATTTGTTGCAAGAGAAAAACGAAGTTATTTGAAAGACAGACTTACGACAACTTCGTTACTCGGACCCAGAATCTCCTGCCACTTGTTAATGAGTTCTTGCTCTTCAAAGGCCGTCAGTTTGATCCCTTGAAAAACACAATATACAACACTCACTTAAAATCACATAACCACAACTGAATGCAAAAATGTGATAAGCCCTTTCGCAGACCGCAATGCAACTTGTCTTCCTGTCTCTTGGCAAAGTAATGGGGCAAGACCCACATCAAAGAAGCATTCATCTGCCAATATTACAAATAAGAAAATTGTTGTCCTGTCAGGGAAACTACAAAACAGCACCCATCTCAGGATTTTATTTAATTCTCAGGGGCAAAATGTGTTGTATTGGGAGTTTTATTCTGACAATGATCGCCAATATCCATCAAATTTGTATCCAGCGTCTCTGCCCGATCCCCTACCATCTCTCTCCTCCGTGAGCTGATCCCTGCTGGCTGGGCTGACATCAGATCCGTCACTCTTTGACTGGAGCTGCTTCTCCTCTGCAGTGACAGTAAACACAGAGCCAGCAGTAACACAGACATTAGCATGCGGTGGCACAGACACCACGAGCAAATACAGTATACGGGCACAAAGTCATCTCCCCGCCGCTATTACCACACAGACGTAATCAAAACATACATCACAGCTCCAACTGAATACATGCAGACCTCTGCTTAGGCCTGAATTGTTTCCTCTCCTGTGCCAGAGCCACAGTGAGTATTATGTGCTCTGTGGAGCACTGCATCATGTGTTGATTTATTTACCGCTGGCTCAATTACAGGCTTCATATAGTTCAAGGTCTCAATGACAGGCTGGAAGGTTCTGGGTTCTATCTATGGGCATGTGGTTGTGGTGAGGGCAGCTAAATAGAAGGAAACCCATCTGATCCCGTTCCCACCCTTATCTGGCACGCTGAAGTCATTATCATATCCAAATTAATGGCGCAGCCCCGCCACATTATAACTGAGCTGAATGGCATCATAGCTTTGATGCCAATTTGGACATAGAATAGTGAATGTGAGTGAAGTTGTTTTACGGGACTGGACAAAGTTCTGTTTCCCAGCCGCTTCACACACTCAGGCCACTTTTACTACGCCGATAAACCGCCTGAAATTTGTCTTTGGAGTCATATTTATCTGCCTTCCCTGTGTCTGTGAGGCTTGTGTTTGAGCTGTACTCGCACATCAAATGATGCAATTTTTGACAGGATGATGAGCAGCGAGGGATGTTTTTCCTCTATCCTCATTAAATTTCACCGCCAGCCCCGTGGTCTCTCGCTCCGTCCCGGCTCTACCTTGAGCGGCCTCCTCCAGCTCCAGCTCCCTCATGACCGTGGCGGTGGTGGGGATGGTGGTGCAGGGGGGCAGGACGGCGACGGTGGGGGCCACGGCGGGTGGGATCTCCTCGGGCCGGAAGCCCCGCCGGGCCAGCTTAAGGTGAACCGTCTGGCCTGTGTGCCGGAGGACTTCCACCGCCTGCTGATTGGTGAAGCCCTGGATGTTCACGCCGTCGACCTGCAGAGGGCGAGCGTTTGTGTGCTGGTGGATTAAACGCGGCGCAGAACAGCTTGCATAGACATTCTGAGACTGCTGAACTGCCATCTGTATTCATGGTTGACAGAGGTGAAATTGAAATTAGATTGATCTAAGTGATTACAAACACTCAGAGAATGTGGGCTACACTAGCAGGCATAGAGACAAACAGAGTGCAGCAAGCCTGGGTCCCCATCTGTTTCAGCAACTCACTTGCATGGACTTTATTTATTTAGATCATTCAGAGCAGTTAAAAACCATGTATTTGTGAATAATTCAGACTAAGTGGACTGTCCATTAAGTGTTTTATTAAGTTCTTCTGTCCCAAAGCACATTAGCCTAAGTCTTTTTACTATGTCTGGGACAATTTGGAGACCAAAAGCTCACTGACACACATACACACCCCCAAACACATTTACACCATTGCCCTGAATCGAGCCAAGAGTTTGTACCAAGTTTAGAAAACACAAGGTAAAATTCACCTCATGTTTCAAATGATGTGAGACATCGCACAAAGTTTAACTTCATTGCTAATGTGCTGCGGCGATGAAATTAATTGCTCAGTGTGTTTTTTATGCATTCAGTCACAAGAAAAAGCACTTTATGTACTGTTAGCTAATTCTAAATTATTTAAAGTTATGCATCTAATAATTGGCCCATAATGGCACATTGAATAATTGTGATCTCTGAAATAGATGTGATAAAACATAATTTAGCTGATGCCACTGAAAACAGAGAAGTGGTAATAACTAAATAGGGCATGATGGAGGCACTTACAGCTATGATCTGGTCTCCCACATGAATACGTCCATCTTGGTCTACAGCACTATCTTTGGTTATGCTCTTGACAAAAATACCGGAGGGCTCTGAAAGGGAAGAACAAGTAAAAAAAAAATATAAAAGAAAAGAGAGACGTGAAATGAGACAGAATATTCCTGGAGAAAAAAAGGCCTTGTGTAAAAGAACATGTTTGAAGTTAAGTATATTTCAAATGTTAGATGAGTCATTAATAACGTGCACGCTGTGTGCTTCTACCGGGTTTGAAAAATAAAGACAACCAGGGGCTCGACTTTGTACTGACAATTCTGTATTGATTATCGTAGGGTCTAAGGAAAGCTGAAAGCCAACACATCCTGTCTGACTCTGGTTCTGTTACTTTCTACTTGTAAATGCAGATTTAAGAGGGTTCCTGTGTTTTATTTTGCCGTTGACATTCACTATTGGAGTATTCAACATTGCATTACTCACAGTTTTAATGCAGGTTTGAACAAGTGTCACAAAAACCAATAAAAGCTGATTCATGTTCCAAAGTTACTGTAAACATGTATTTAGTGGATTGGCTTTTAACATGCAAACACAAGCATTTCAATAATGCTCATTCCTGATTCAGATCCAGCCCACCACTGGATATATGTAATTAATGTAACCCATCATTTGGAACTTTTAATTTGATGGTAATCTAACATAATTAAGTCAAATCTGCCACCTCTTACCTAGATTTTTATCTCCAACATAGCCTGCAATGGTGATTCCCAATCCCTGGGTGTTCTTGGTCAGCCTCACGTCAAAAGCTTCAGCCTCCTCTTCTTCATAGTCCTGTTAGACAATTGAATGACAGGCCAAAGTCAACTTATGAAAAAGTTACAGTAAAAAACGGAGTGATGTAAGTACAGTGAAAAAGCAAGTCATGGTTCTTGAGTTACCCAACTTTTCCACATGGTAACAAACATTTATTCCTCAACTTTCCATCAGCACTGAACTCTGTGATTAATGAGCACTTTGAACATGTCAGCCACCCAAAAATACAGCTAATGTGTTTGATGATGAAAGGGTATATTGTGCATCAGTCAAAGAGTGAGTCACTGAAATGCATTCATGTGTAAATAGGGGCTGAGTGTTGATAATAGCCCTGAAATCACTGTTGGTAAGTGCTGTTCGTCAGGAAGTAATGCAGTCTCTGCCATGCGAAGTCTGAGTCACAGGTGGAACCTGTAATTCTAATTTCCTTTCTCTTTTATTCTAGACCTGGGCTGTCAAAAAAAAGAAAAAGAAAAAAGAATACAGTATGGAAATGGAGATGAAAGACTTGAACTTTGCAGCTGATGTGTTTCTGATGTAAGTGCATTTTATGTGTGATCTCTGAGTGTATGACACATATATAGTAATCAATCATCATCTTGCCAGGTGAGTATAGAATCGACTTTTCTCAAGGGATATTCAAACTCCTGGTACCAAATTGAATGTGACACAGTGCCTGATTCCAAAATCAATAGAGGGAAGGTATACTTTAGTCATCTTATAGAGGTGTCTTTACACAGGAGAAAAGGCAGAGCAGACCCGGCGTCAACTTGTGTGCACATATGTCCAGCGGGGAGGAAGGGTCGGTTAAAATAACTAGTTCTAACTCAGCCCACCACTGAGGAGAAAAACTGGACCTGATTGGGAGCGTGTGCTATTTGGATGAACGCTGCAGGACGGCTTTAGCAAACACCATGGCAACCACCTGCCAGCCATCCATCACCTGTGCGTAAAGTGCTGTGGAAGTTCGACTCAAAACAGTGCTGTCTACATGATGTGAGTTAGAGCCGCAAGAAAATCAAAGCTGGGTTAATGAAGACTGTTTTTCAGCAGCAAAACTGCAAATGTTGACATAACCATGTTAAATCCACTGGATGTATAATGTAAATGGCCTAGTTTTGAAAAGATGTAAAGTAAACATAAAGTTTCTTGCTGCATAAGACTTAGCAGCTCCCATGGATCCCCCCTCCTGCAGTGTTAAGATGATCTACCAGGTGGATAAAGAATGCCTTTATCATGATTAATTCTATGCTTAATTTTAGGCTCTGCTACTGCATTTTTTTAGCCAGGTCAGCTGTGTAAAGACAGTGTAAGAGACTTACATTGCATATTACAAAGTACATTTATGAGAGTTTATTTGGGCTGACCTGAATGCTATTATACAGACTTTGAGTACATTTGACTGAATGATTTCAGAGAGAACACTCTGACACTCATTCTCAATAATGGGCCTACTTGTTTACAATAATCCTAAATTCCTAAACTTAGATTTCAAAGTCAACCTAAGGAACAAATATCCAAATAGTCAAATAGCTGGGCCATCCCTAGATTATGCTGTCTATCAGATTGCTACTAATTGGCTATTAAAAAGTAAGTCCCTCACCAGTTGTTCACTGACAGTGGGCAGCATCACGGGCATGACGGCAGTGACAGAGGGATTCTCGTCCACAGGACCCCTGGTGACGACCAGCTTCACTCTGTTGCCACACTGCCGCAGGACCTGGGCCACCTGCTCGCTGCCCATGCCGTACAGGTCTGTGTCACCGATCCTCAGGATGTGGTCCCCACTGTGCAGACGGCCGTCCTGAGGTGGACAAGGTAGGTTACGGTTAAATGAATAATGGATGTTTTATTCAAAGTGTTATGAAGGACCTTTTCAACACGGGCGGCCTCAGTGGAAATCAAACCCCAAATGATGACAGCGTTTGTACCAATCAGTGCTTATTGAGCATCGGTGCCAGATAATCTATAGGTGTCTCAATTAGAATCGAACAAAAGATAAAGATCATGAAACAAATAACTGCGGCCTTGCACTATGCTGACTCTCAGTACATCAACGTGACTGGAATCCACTTAATGGCTACAGTGATGGAAGATGTCCATCTAATCTGACCTGTTCACAGACACCTACAGGAACATTAGATCTATTTATTTTTGAAAAACAATCCAGAGCAAGATGTTGAAAACATGTAGCAAATCCATGCTGAGGAGCACTTAAGTAAGGGCTGAATAATGAATTGGAATATTATCAAAATTGCAACAATGGCAAAGTGCAATATTCATATCATAGGGGCTGCAATTTTTTGATTTAGTTAAAACGTGTGACAAAATAGCATGATAAATGAAGTATTGTGGTGCTACAGAAATGGCCTGGCCTTCAAATTGGAATTTCCAAACCAAAAATAATATAATTTTAATAGTTTTTTTCAGTGAAAATAACTATTATGATGCAAAAATATGCATTCCTGCTAAAATTGTGAATCATCTGCCAAAATAACTATAGAATGATTTTTCTTTTTACCATACGTTTTAGGTCACAATAAACAGTCATGACCATTCTTTGCAGTATTCACTAAACAGATAATGCTTAGGTCTCCCAAAGCCCCAGGAGAGAGTGAAGATGCCACCCATGCAATCACCTGATCAGCGATGCCTCCTGGAAGGATGGTTTTGACGATAACCCCGGTGGTCTTTCCTCCCACAATGCCAAAGCCAAGGCCGGTGCCATCATTTACCAGCTCAATGGTCTCCACATGCTGCCACTGGGTTAAGTGAGAGAGAGAGAAGAATCAATTGAGCCATTCAGGAGACATATCTAACAAAATCTACCCTGATGTTAGCCAGTTAAGCTTCCAGCCTATAGTGTTTTATTCAGCCTATTTTGCATTCTGCAGATCTAAAATATACAGTGCTGTGTATACATTGTGCTCATGCATGGTTTTACCACATAAAGCTGCAGGACACAACAGATCTGTTACCATGGAAGACTGTGTCTGCGTGAGCATGTGTGTACATATGTGTGAATGTGATGTTTTTATGTTATGTCCTATATTTATGTGAAAACAAGCGCGAGTGTGTTCTTACTGCATATCATTACCACACATAAAAACTTCTTGGCTGCGATGTCGAGCGTGCATGTGTGCATACATGTGCGAACTTTCAGCGGGCTGGCACTGTGGTGTGAATATATTTATACCGCGCTGGAGTTGGCAGAGAGCGTGCTGGCGGCAGACGGGGTGCGGGACACCACGGGGCTGGTCAGCTGAGGTATCGGCCCCCTCGCCACCGTGAGCTGCACCCTCTCGGAGGCACTCTGCAGGATCCCGATGGCCTGCTGGTGGGTCACTGTCTGGTCCAGGGGCTGGCCGTTGATGGCCAAGATCTGGTCGGCTTCTTTCAGCTTGCCATCGCTGTATGGAGAAGGAGCATGCCATCAGTGGCTGAAGGAGGGCTACAGTGAATAATTAAGTGGGTCAGAGTCTTGTAATTTAATCTAAAACTCTCTTTGAAATAAATAGCGATAATCCCGATTTATGACATTTGTTGTACAGAATATATAACATGCATATTGTCTATGACTACTAATGCTATACAGTGACTTAATGGTATAGTATGTAAAAATGTGGAGATGGGAGGACTCATTCCATGGTTTTATCAGTAAAATCTACAGGAATGGCCCTCAGGTTTCATAAAAAATTCAACAAATTACCCTTGTGGCTTTTTGGCTACATGAAAAACACAATTTTGCCCAGGTTTTGTCTTAATCTGCTCATCTCAGGACACATCGGCTGAAACTGTACAGTTTAGTTTGGGTTCCCAGCATGGCCCATCATTTTTCCATTATGTTCCCCTAACTGAGTCGCAGCACTTCCATGACCTAAAAATGTTATTTCTTCATGGTTTGTTAATGTTGTTTTTCAGCCCAGAAAAGTTCTAAAGGGGTAAACAGTCTGGTTTCCACAGCAGCTGGGTTTATTGTGGGGAAGTGACACTACATTTTCTAATATTCCCTGACTTCCCCAGATAATTTATCAAATTCCCTCACTTCCCCTGTCGAGATATGCCTCTCTAAATTTCACGACCACTGGGAACCCTGCACAGTTTTCAGCATCTTTCACCCTAATGTTAACCGCAAAGCTGTCTGGAGCGATAATTGTTATATAATTTTCATGTTTTTAAGGGTTTTTGGCTTGTTGACGCTGCTGTACCAGTGGGCCACGCTTCCTGCTTGAATCTCCTGGATGAAGATGCCGAGCTCCCCGCGGTTCTCGCTCTTCAGGCCCACCACGCTGAAGCCCAGACCCCCCGCCGATGGCTTCAAAAGCTCCACATGCGTCACATAGCGTCCCTGTGTTATACACACATTGAAAGATATGTCCACACACACACACACACACACATACGAACACACATAAAAGCAGCTTAACCCCTTGCTGCTTTGCTGTAGTATCAAAGCTATAGGCAGTCCTTGCAAGTCTATTTGAAGTGCCTCGAGAGAGAAGAGCGCTGTGTGCATTCTGTTGCTCTCTTCTTTTGAGTGTCTTTGGATAGTTAAGTTTGAGTTTAACAAGACCTGTTTGAGGTAATCAAGAGGTGTTTACAGATGAGGTGCTGAATTTCATGAGGGTGAAAATGATCAAGCATTCAGGAACCGCAGCAATAAATCTACCGGGACCTCAGAAATAGACTTCAGGGGAGTAACAAGTAATTATATTATCTAATCATTATACTGGCATTTACCTCAAAGGAAGTGGCAGTGGTGATTGTTTCTGTTTCGCAGTTGGCCATACCTGTGCCATAGAGTGAATAATGTGATCAAACTCCTCTGCTGATAGCTTGCCATTGATGTGCGGAACGGCTGAGATGTCCGGGTAGGAAAGATGGCCGCCGTTGGGCTTCACTGCTGTGACAGGGTCGCCAAGGTCTCCCCCAAATGATGATGGGATACTCCCCTTGAATCATAAGGAAAAATGCATCCAGCAAGTGTCGTGAAAAACCGGCGATGCTTCATTGAAGGACAATGCCACTGTTTTTTTTTTTACCAAGACAGTCCCGTCTTTCTGACATCAACAAGAGGGAAAATACACAAGCGTCGCACAGCACCCGCATCTAAAACACTGTTGTATTGTTTGTTTGGTTTCCAGTTCACAATGCTGCATAATAGCTGTGAATTTTCCCCAAGTGCTCCCAGTAATTAATGGAGATAACCCAACCAAAGACAATTAAAAGTTTGGACTAAAAAACATCATGACTCATACTATCCCAACTGTGAACGTAAACATTTAGCAAGTTTAATTTTGGATACCAAAACCTTGAAGTCTGTGTGTCTAAAAGCATTGAGATGCCAGATAGTGTGTTATCCCACCATGATTAGCTGGATCTATGGCAGTCTAATCCTTCAGGAGATAATAGCTCTTAGCTGATGTTCCAACAATGACTCTGCTCCAAATACAATATTTCTATCATAGTGGGAGAAAAAAAGCCTCACTGGCCATCTGGATGCCTTAATATGCTCGGGTTTTAATTACTGCAATGACTTTACTTGTGTGACAGATGAATTACATGAACGGGACAACTGTATAAAAGAGTGTTTTCCGATTTCATTAGCCAAAGGGCGTAATGTTTATGACCGTCGGAATTTGATTCAAAAGGACAGACATAATGCATAGCAATCATTTTATAAACACTCCATTTGGCATATGGCATCATCAAGCTAAAGCTGTCCTTTTGAACTTGTGCATTCACATCACTTGACTGTAAAACTTTCAGAGCTTAGGATGCACTGCAATTTATGCCGTCTTTATGTACAACTCAAGATTAGTCCTTGTAAACAAAACCCTGATAGTGAGGAGATGTTAGCGCTGTACATTGCAAACAAAACCCTATGGGCTAAGCTAAGTTAGTGTAGCATACTGCTAAGTTGCTGTCCTCATGCATGAGCTTTGTTAGCAGGGGCCTGGCTAAGAGGATTAAAGTTCCAGTTTGGTTCTTGCACATTTAAGAAATTGTTTCTGCCCCACTTCACACAGCGGCGGCGGCCTCTTTCTCATTGGAGAGCAGGCCTCATCACCATAGCGACATGAGCTGCGCAAGGCCTAACTAGCAGAGCCAAAAGACAGTGTGTGTATGTGTGTGTGTGTGTGTTTGTGTTTACATGTCTAGCTCTTGCCTCACAACGCAAACACAAAATGCATTGTGTCTCCAAATTGATTCTACTTAAGGTAGCCAAGCAAGTGCTGTTGGACTTGGAAGCTCTATAAAAAAATGTAGATGAAACTCAGATTATTTGTAGTGATTTTTGAAATGTCTCTTTTTGCCATCACTACAAAGTAGAAGAAGTTTTTGCCAGAGATCTGAGGAGAATTCCTGATTAATTATTCCTTGAAAGATTATGTTTAGTAAAACACACATACACACACACTCACACTCACACAGAGTTCTTGATATAGTTACAATACACTTGGGAATGTAGCACTTCTGAAATAAGCTAAATCTCCGACACACAAAAATGCCAGCAGGGTTTTTATAATCTGAATTCCACAAGGGGTACAAAAGCTCCAGCATCCCTGCCTCCCACTGCATAGCTCACATACTTTACCCTCTATGTCTCAAGCACTTACTCTGGCCCCTTTGCACATATCCACCGTGACTTAAGAGCTCTTTTCTTACACTCAAATGTTCCATTCTCAAGAGGGTGAGCCAGCTTGAAAAGAGTCCCGGGCTTTGACCAACTATCTCTGCCCATGTAACCATATTATATCTGGCTGGTTTGAACCCTGACAGCAATGCGGCCACAACAGCAACACGATTGGGGATGGGGATTGAAAGGCTGAGGGCGGGGGCGGTGGGTCTGGATGCGAGCCCAAAACACAGAATCAATGAGGTCACCCAGGAAACTAGAAAGCAAAGGGCAGTAGCAGTGCTGCGTTGTAGCACTTTTGTGGAATATGGTAAATATTCTGACCTTGCTGACATTATACACAACGCAGGGATTCGACTTTACCTCGGGACTGTTCTGTGATTTTTCTGGTAATCGTACAAACACTGCATTTTGTCTTTGAAATATATTCTTCTTGTGCTCTAGGACAATTTGGTCTGTATTAGTGACTATTCAGTTCTACTAGTCATTCATCTCGCCCTCTAATCTTTAATATCACACTGATATACAGCACATTTGAAAATTAATTTGATAATGGGGATTAGGGAACAGTTTCTCATTTCAAACAGTGTTATAATATAAAGCTGATTGGAATATTTGAGTAAAAAAAAAAACAGTGGTGCTGCATTTGTTCACTGAGACAATGTTCTTGCTTTTCTTTTCGGGTTTTTAGCTTTAAGGTTTGCACTTTTGTTCATCCTCACACATACAGATCCAAATTCTACAATAAATGGCTATTTTGGTCTAGTACAGAGTCTAAAGGCCAGTATCAGGTAGATCAATCAATCATTAATCAAGATGTAATTTGATTCAAGAAAATTCTCAAAACAACCACTGGAAACAAATGATCTCACCCTTTAGGCAGATTTCTTTTTTTGTTGTTGTTGTTTTTAGGAAAATAACATTATGACCCTTCATGCAAGAACTTGTTAAAATGAATATTTTTGCAGTGAATTCTTAGTTTATGAGGCGCTTCCCTTTACAGCTCAGAGCTAACTGAAAGTAAAGGTTAAGTTTACTCACATTCTAACCCCTTGCACCCACCTTATGACCTTTCATGGTGTCTTAGTATGCTAGGAACCACACATCACTCATTTGTATTCAGCAAAGAGGACATCCTCATATAAATGCAACTTGTTCACAGTCCCCTGGCTAAGCTTAGAATGACAAATACCTCATTCTTTATTTAAAAAATATTTGTATAAAATGGGTAAAATAAAAATAAAGGAAATGAAAATAGTCTTATAGTTGTCTTTATCACATCATTACAGATACATGAACCGATTTTTGCAAAGGACAAAAAGCATGCTATTTGTTTTAACAGAGATTAATTTTGATTCATGATTAACTAGTTGCCGATCCAATTGAAGAGCTTTTTTTAACGGTTTAATTTGATTCGAGTTTGTCAACCAGTACTTTTAGCCAAAATTTTAAATCCACTAAAGAAACACATGCAGCAATGTAAGACTATCATTTTTCTTTTTACTACAGACAACAGAATTCCTTATACACAACATATTCTAAAAAGCTACTGTTGGGGAAAAAAAGGTGCAGTTCGTCGTATTCTGTTAAATCACCACTCGTAGTTCTTTTTTAAGAATTGTGAATAAATAAATTCAAAGCATTTCATTTTGATTCAGGTGTAAGTCAGAGGGATTCCTTTTATTGATTTCTTTTAGCAGATTGATGCAGTTCAGTCAGCAGAATTTATAATTGATGCATCTGTCTGCAATGAATGAATCGTTACATCCCTACTATATACATGGCAGACAGAAAGGAAGAAAAAAACATTAAGTGATGATTCTAAATTTTAAGGAGCAACATTTTGTGTGTTACCAATGATTTAAGCTGGGGAGGCGGGCACCATAACATAATGTATGTATGCATGAGACTGGTGGGGCTACCTGTTCTTTGAGGTGCTGGACGGACTTCTGCAGGGCCAGAATCTGGTGGAAGAGGGGGCTCTGGAGCACTGACTTCAGCAGGCTGAGCTTCTCCTCTGTGGGCACCTCCCCCCGCTCCTTCAGTTTGGCCTGGAGACGCTCCACCGCCTGCAAGGCACGCTGTGTATCTGCAGGCCGTCACATATTTCAGTGACAGCGTCGGCCAGAGTGAGAGAGTGGAAGGAGGGAGGAAAGCCGAGGGTGAGATAGAGGTGAAGAGAGGTGAGGGGTGGAGGGATGAGGACAGAGACATATCAGCGCGTGGGCAGAAACAGGGAAACAGGGACGGGTGTTTTGAAATGCCCTCATTTATTAATACAAATGCCCTCAGTCAGTGTAGCTGAATTCTAGGTTAAAACATTTTTTTTGACATGCCTTCAACTTGCAGAAATGTCATTTTGCTCATGTTTAGCTATGTAAATGTGAATCAGGGACAAAGAGAGAGAGAGAGAGATAAGGAGAGAGAGTAAGAGAAAACCACACATTGCCACCCGTAGGCTTAGCTAAGGTTGACTGATGTTCGGTAGAGCTTACAATATCGGAATCATGTAGCTTCAGGTTTTGCACCAAAAAGGAAAAAGAAAAAAAAAATAAAAACACAGAAAGAAAAACTCAATTTTCAATGCTCTGTTCCCTTTCAGAATTGCAATGTTTCCTTTTTTTGCCTTTGGGTCAATGCTGGCTTGCAGAAGGCCTAGAATAGGTATCAGGAGGGTAAAGAAAAAAAAAAGCGTAGAGCCCTCCACAGTTTGCTTGCTGGACCCTGCATAAGCCCCACAATCAAGCAACTCAAGCCCGCTCTCCTGCTCTCCACAGAGCGGCTTGTTAGTGAGGATGGGCCAGCCCAACATCATTTGGACAAAAACGAAGCAATTTCCGAGGCTCACTGACTGTGACTAACACCTAATAGGGCGTGCACAAGGTCCAAAGCACTTTTTGCACTGAGAAGCCTGGTTGTCTGAACAGGGGCTGTAAACAAGCCAATAACGCTGGAGTCTCTGCAGAAAGAATTTTCTCTTTGCCACTGCTACTGTGTGGGAAACTGTACTATTGTTTTGGTTGCCCTAGCTTGGTGTGCATAATGAGGAGTCCAACCAGAGTGTGCTAGGTACGTGTGTGTGTGTGTGTGTGTTAACTGCGAGGGACAGTGTGGTTTTGCAGCAGAGCAGAAGCATGGCACAGATAACTGCAGGCCTGGACCCTATAGCAGGGCCTGTTTCAGCTCATTGGGGGATGGGGCGAGGAAATAAAATCTGCAGATACAGTACAAAGCCCGTGCACATTTTTATAACTTTATCATTAAAATCTTCACACTTCAAGAATCAGTGTATCCAGGATCAAGCGTGGTACATGACAGATTAACGTCTATATCAACTATATCTTGTTTTGACATTAAAATAACATGACTTACCCATTGTTTCAATCATTTTGAAAGCTGAAGGTGAATGGGATCGTTGTCCATTAAAAACAGCTTAATACACTTCCTGTTTTCCAAGGCCTGCAAAGTAAAACATAACATGTCACATTTTCTGCAAATGGGAGGAGATCTAATGGCACACAGGCTTTATTAGCAGATCCCAGGGCTGCATGATAACAATACACAGGAATATTCCAATTATGCTGCTGCGTACTGAAGTTGTGATATAAACCGCAACAGCATATATAAACAGACTTTTCAGTATTTTAGATATTCAGCATCCAAGAAACATTTTAAATAAAAAAAATGAGATGTTGTCCCTTAAAATTTGCTGTTTGAAGAATATGAAAGATTTTTTTCAATAATGTGTAATTTGAATTATAGGCCAGCTGCCAGAAATTGGGCTCATCACCAAAATACGAGGCTTAGCAGGTCATACTGAGCAGCAGCCACAACTCTGATAAAGTAAGTACAGCCTCTTGCAATTTGGAAATCATACAGTAATTTTTTACTTCTTTTATTATTTGTACCGCCCTTGCAAATCCACTGATTGCAGGCTGATTCACTCATACAATATTTAATGAATTTCACAACACACTTTTTGCTTTGCAGGAAGAGGAATACCAAGGAAGCCTCATTCCCTTTTGAAGCCAATTTCTTAACTGTCCTCTGTTCTAAAGGTCAACGTGAAATTTATTTCCTTTCTGTCCAGCTCTTATTAATCTCTAAGAATGCTTCACCAAAATATCACAGGGAAATCACCACACTGAAGAGCTGCAGGCTATTTGCTGAGTCCCAGTGCAGTCATGCAACAGGACTTTACAAGCAGACTACACACATCAAGGTTGTTGGGTCCCTTATATTTGACTAATGCTCTTATTGATGGATTAACACACCTAGCAATTCCTCTTCCTGGGAACTTCATTAAGTACCTTTGGCAGTGATTTTGTGACATGTCTGCAGCTGGCATACTGTCACACAAATGAACCAATCTTTATTCCAGAAACCTATTCTGGTGATTGTTCATCATCATGTGCAAACACACTGTATTTATCAGTTACACATGAAACTAACATAATGCTGCTGTTCCATGATAATGTTGTTTATCCAGTGTTTCCTTTACCCCTCTTAAATTGAAAGTTACATTCACTTTTATTTATTAATCATTTCAAGACTCTGCCTCACATAAAACCTGGTCTACATCACTGCATTTAAAAAATGAACTCGTAGTATGAATAAGAACATTTGCTGTTTTGTTTGTTTGTTTGTTTTTTTCTCCTTAAATTTTGAAGCATCATGTTTTGAAGATACTGAAGTTGTCATCTAAAGCCAGAGGCAGGTATAGCCTACATGTTCAGGTATGTAAAGGTACAAGCACAAATATACATCATCTTTAAGAGATTGACTTGTTGATGGAAGACAATGATTGTATCACTTTTTTTAACCCATCATAACTCCATAAAGATGTTTTACATCACAATACATGTAAAATACATGCATTGCATTTATTGTAACACATGTATCCCAACACATGTAAGACTCAGGTGTGACAGTCACATGGTACCACATGAGGCACCTCACTGCTGTTCATGGATTAGTCCTTTAAAACCTAATGCAAATATATCCAGGTGGTTATGTCCTATCTATTAGACTAATGCTGGATTGACATCTGCTGACTGCAATTCCTGCAAACTTCATAAGTGACTTTAGACCCATGCAATGCCTCAGACACACATTACACGATTAAAGGAGATTGGTAAGATAATTTAAGGCCCTGACTCTTAGAATAGCACTACACGTGGCACCAGTGACCCCTACACTCGTTTGTTTACGTTTATTTAACTGGTAAAGCCTATCTATTTCACTATTTACTCGCATGTGTATGCCACAGTTTTGTTTGTTCTTTACTCTCATGTTCATTGAATGACATTTTGATGCAACAGTTCTGAATCTGTAAATACTTAGATTTGTTTACTTTTAAGTCTTTTTTTATGTTATATCTGTAAACAATATAAGGCGATAGTAATCTGATCTATTTTTTTATAATTAGAAGCCACAGAAAGACTGTTTCCAATATTTTAACCAATGTTTTTGAATTGCTAAATCAGCATGCTATAGATATATGGATGCTCTTCATCTATGCATAGCATCCATGTCCATAAACTAGTCATAGGCTACTGGATTTCAATTCCAAACTGAACAATTGCACAGTCTGATGATGAAAAATCACAAATATTCCTTTAATATTCCTAAAGGGCCTTTTTGTCTCTTATGCTGCCCCTATAACATTATTGTAACAGTCTTAAACACTATTACAATTTTTATATTCTTGTACAAAACTCTTCTAATTGCTATTGCCTTAGGCCTTCTATGCTTGTTTTTCGCAAAGAAGGGGAGGATGCAGATGATTCACTTCTTTTCGAATGCATTCATTCTTTAAGCTGAAAAGCCAGGGGCTCGTAATGATTCACGGCACACCTATTATGATCCTATGGGACAGACTATAAACAAGCTAACATACCAGGCTGCTGTTATCAGTAACTTCCATGATGCTATAACCCCAATTTAAGGTGTCATTTGCCTCCTAAATTAAACGTTGGTAATTTCGTATCCTGTGTGCTTTGCTGAACGTGCCCGCAAAATAAATCCAAAAAGAAGAGGCTGTCAACCTTTTGTTACGTAGACCCTCTCCAGAAAAACAAACAATATATCTGTAGAAGTCCTCATCAAATAGCCTACTGCCAATGTGATCCAGGTATTTACTGATCAGCTGTATTATATTGTGTAATGTCTATTAGCTGAATATAGACGTAGGCTATATGAAGTAAATCCCGCTTGGTTACATGCATATTATTATTTTCAATGTACTCTACTAGGCACTCGAGGCAATCCGCTTTTCTCAACTCCTCCTCCTTCCCCATCTCATCCATGGAGCAAGGAGCAACAGGCTTCCGACGAGGAGACGACAAAGAAGTTAGATAATACCGCTGCTTTAATTCCGAAAACACCAACGGCATCTGTTTGTAGCCAACACCGGACATTTTAAAACTGACAAGAGACATTTAAAGCGAAATCGGTCTAGTTTTACTTTTGAAGTGACCCAACGCGACGACAGGCGTCTCACAATGTTGCCCCCTCATTAGCAACACTGTTGCTCACAAAACCGTCGCTTGCAAACGCTGTACTTTTGACACGTTCCCGAAACGTGTAATAACATTTCCCATGGCAAAAGTTGTCAAAAAAGACTGAGACTTACATAGGCGTCGACCCTTAGTTTCCCGGTGGACAGTATCTTATCCTGTTATACTCCGGCTAACGGCGCACTAGACGGCGCACAGACTACGGCTTAAAGAGGGGGGCGTAGTGTAACTCGATCCTCTATGGACATTTTCAGTGATAGCGGCGCACAGAGTTGAGTTGGGGTTGAAGCGCCGCTTGCTGGCTGCCATGACAACTGGGCCTGAGGGACAGTCTGGCTCATACCTCCAATCACGTTAGCAATCAAACCATATATTTTTAAAATTAACCCACCTCATCCAGTCTAAATCACTCCAAAAAAACAGGTCTAGCTCACTTCGAGTCATTAGGTATATAGGGGCTCGAGCCCTAATGAAGACCAAATTGTGCTATAAACAGTAGGGGAGACCAGGGATGGTTGTAACACTTTGCATTCCTCCGATGAGGAACAAGGTGGAGTGATGCCACACTGTCTGCTTTCAAAAGCTAAGACAAATTTCAATTTCCATGGGACTATTTACGAAGTTCTATATTTATTTCTGAAGTATGAAATTGACTTTCCGATCATACAGTATGTACTTCGTGAACACTATCCTGTAATGTTTAGGAATAAGTTGTTTTGAAAGGTGAAAGTAGATATCTAAAGTGCTAAACTAGCTGACATGGGTCATTTTTTTAAAAACATATATCTGAACAGAGAAATGAACAGGGTAATGACTTGTTAATGACACAGTGAAATGGCTTTTTGCTCTCTTGCTTCCATGATTTCCCACTTGAAACAATGGGGGTAGGAATCAGTCAAAAATTTAAATCAATGGTTTATCAGTTATGGGGAGAGAGGCAGTTTGATGAGGGGCGGGAGAGTTAAAAAATCACTGATGTTTTAATTTATTGGAGTTTTTGTGTATGCTTACTGGTACAGCATGAGTTCACCATTATGATAC
Organism: Holocentrus rufus; assembly: GCA_900302615.1. Taxonomy (NCBI): domain Eukaryota; kingdom Metazoa; phylum Chordata; class Actinopteri; order Holocentriformes; family Holocentridae; genus Holocentrus; species Holocentrus rufus. Next base: position 5,856 of record OMLF01013331.1, on the reverse strand, counting down.
AGTTGTTTTCCTGGAAGTAATGCAATTTCAAGATAAATATACAAAATAAAAAAGTTTGTAAGAGATTTGGTATTTGTAGGTGTGGCAAAACTAGGTGCGGTAGTTAAAAATTAGTTAGGAAGGTGAAAAAGTCATTTTTCACTTCAATATGACCTTAAACTGAGCTCATGAAGTTTGTTCTTTTAAGTGAGAATTGCAAAGTAGCTGTTTTAAATGTTTTTCACCCTTGGATTGAATTTTATCAGTGGGGTTGTACTATTTAAGGCAGTTGTACTTGGGTCCTTGACAAACACCTAGCTTAGTGGCTCAGACTGTTCCATAACAATCACAGGTTCAGTCCCTACAACAGCCATGTAGCCTGTCGATGTGTCCTTACTCAAGACACTGAACCCCCTACCTGCATAAAATGTAATGTAAATGAAGAATAATATTATGATCATTTGTTTTATGACATTATTAGGCTTTTGGGAGTTATTGTAGGAAATGACAGTATGGGAGTGGGCCTGAATGTCTGGGCCTATTATTAGCAATGCTGCAGGGGATCCATTCTTGGCAAAAGTGACTCAAGCTTGTGCGATGATTCACTTTCATCTGAGTCAGATTATGACAGGTCTCTTCGCTATTCTAGTAGCACTATGCAAATTGTTCGCAATTTGCTCATTTTAAAGAACTTAGCGAGACCAGCATGGTGAAAGATGTGGTTTACTTCACTGATCAAACTTGAAGGGGAGATAATTCTAAAACACTTTCATATGCGCCCACACATTCAGTATGTCTACACACAAGCAGACAAGCATGTTTTCACCCACGTACACAAACAACCACACACATAAATTGAATGTATTAGGCTAATGGGCATTCAAGTGTATTAAGCATTGCATGGAGTGATTTTGATTGGAGGGGCTGTAAAGTAAAGTGTTTTTAGGCCTTGGAAGCACCTTGGAAAAGGACACTGCATGCTGTTAAAACCAAGATCCTCTGTCCATGTCCTGTTTATAGGATTATGCACTCCATTTCAGGCGACAATATGCCATGCTTATCAAATTTGATATGAGCGGTTACTTGAAATGGAATGTATCAAATGCCCACTGGGACAAATTCCCGGCTGCCTGTTAACTTGTGACTCAGATCTAACAGTACAAAAATAGCAATACTCTGATGACTGCATTGTTTTCTCCTTTCTCCAGTGAAGCAGAAGTTCTGTGTCCTAAATACTGACTGGTCAGGTAGATGTTACCGAGCTGTTGACCACCATCTGCCCTTTGGTCCCAATACTATCAGATAAACAACAACTTGTGGGTACAAAATCCCAAACAAGAGCAAGAAAGATCAAAGAGGTAAAAGAGACAATGTCCAGGGAACAAAGAGGGGAAACCTATGAAGGCAACTTACCTGTGCCCTTCTTCTGGGGATTAGGACTGGCTATGACCCAAGTAAACAACCAGGTTGTCCAAACGCTATGATGCCGGCTTATGAGCTGGACAGCTACAACTTGATGTGCACCAGCTAAAATGGCCCCTGCTCAGGTCTGAGAACATGTGCAGCGAGAACAAGAAGGTCAGTATGTTCGATCTGTGAAGAGTTGATTTGAAGAAGAGAAGAGGAAGGGGATGCAGGCTGCCTTATTCTGTCATTGTAATGTTTTTCTTTTTTCTAAATAAATTCTATATGTAAATTATTGTCCCATTTCAATTGTTCTTCTCAGCTAAGGTTTTTATGAACACTTACTCTGTTTTTTTTTCTTTCTTCAGCCAGTGTCAAGCACATACAATTAAATCTGAAGACATTTGAGAGTTGTCCAGTCTAACACCTACTAGGTTAATTCGCTCAACTCCCCCCTAGGGAGAAATAAAAAGCCACTTCATGATCTGATTTCTTCTGAAAGGATTTAGAAAAAATAGTCAATATCAGAGAAAATAGTTTTATTTATGTTTCAGTATTAATTTCTGTTTGCCATCAACACATTTCAGATACCAACAGCATTGATATTCCTCTGAGCTATCATAATAAGAGAAAACAAAAAGATCCTGTCTCCTTCGCTCATGTAATTCAACCACAGGATTTGCAGGTCTGATGTTATAACTCCCCTACCTACAGGCCAATTCAGATCGATAATAATACAGAAACGTATCAGAATGCTTGGACACAGCATGACTTGCATGGCCTGTTGCTTTCTAAGAGTTTGTTTCAGTGTGTAATAGTCTAGTCTAGTGCACATAATTTGTCAAACATTTAACTTCTCTTTTTGCTGTGCATGCATCGCCCCCGATGCTATTATTGTACTGGGGCTAATGTCAAGATTTCTCCATGAAAATTTGTTTACATTGCAGCAAGTTGAAGGTAATGGCGATAACATACCTTTTAGTTGACTTTGATTGGCTCCTTTTTAATGCAATTTTTCTTCTCTTTTTAATTTAAAAGTAGGCCCATGACAGGCACGTCACTTTCTTTGGCTATAGCTGATATACAGTATTTTGCACCAGTGAAGCCCATCTGATATCATCTGATTGCTATTTAGTCTGGAGATTAATGGTGCAATGGTCCAAGTAATTATTCAAGGTGAAAATGATTTAATAATAAAAAAGACAGCCATCACGATCATAAAAATGCCATTGCTGCATGAAAACTAGACATTTTCCCCAAAGAATAACCCACTACTCAGATATGATACTTTATTGAATCCCATCAAGGTGTGTGAATTCATATGGCATAATAATGAAAAGCCCTGAAGGTACCACAAATGTCATCGATAAACCACTTAACTATATAATACATCATATCTGATAGGCTGCTATTGGCAAAGTGAAAGCTGGCATTGTCTTTAGTCTAGTTTTATTGCTAATAAATCCATTATCATGCAAAAACCTTTAGAAAACTGTATATCAAATCCCAAAAGATTTATAAGATCAAGCATCAATAGATTATTTTCCACGAGTGGACAAAATGGGACTAGCTGAAGACTAAAAATTCATCAAGCATTACCAGTCTCAAAAATTTCTTTGAGACAATATTGTGCAATTATTGCATCTTGCTGCTGTTTGCAAGACAGGCTATCCGCTGTCAAATTAAGGAATGGTGTTTTTATACACAAGTTCTATTCCTGTTCACACTGATCAAAACATAAAGCAGTAACTTTCTGACAGGTTTGCCAACAAAGTAATTTGGTAAAAAATTTAAATGTTTTATTACTTTTACATGAAAATATCAGTACATTATGAACAACTGACAAAAGCAATATGACTTTGTGAGGAGTGTATTGGGCAGTTATATGTGCCATCAACATGATTAGCAATCATAAAAGCTTTTTTCACTGTCACAACATTGAAACAGTGACAAGCAAATGCACAATACAATAAAATGTTGGATACATCAAATTTAATCAAAAATCTTTCACTTGGCTGTTCATGTAATTACCTTGATTTTTGCTTCTTTTCATGCCTGTAAAAATCAGGAGTCTGTCTCCCACAGTGTTGATGGTTAGTGTAAGCTTGTCATGATGACAAAGAATGCAACATTATTTCTGGAAATATTTCTAATTGCTGAAGAAATAACTGCCAACGTGTGTGACAGGGTGGAAAGAAAACTTCTCTTGTCAAGACTATCTGTTAAGACTGTCAGCTCATCGACTGATCTCACATTTAGAGATATGCATGACTGTCTACATGTTGTGGGCAACCAGCTGTTTCACTACCATATGAGCTGCATCTCCATAGGGTGGCCCTGGCAATGACTACAGGCCATTACAGTCACAATACAATGAACTACAAAACCCACAGGCAATAATGCAGTCAGGTAAACAATAGCTGAGTCTCATTTCAGGAGTGGAGAAACCCTGAGCTCTCATTCCACTGTGAGAGGCAGCCTGGGTGTGATGTATTATATACGTCATATGGAGGGACACTCACATGGAAAGGACGTTAACAAGGAGTAGGAGTGAACCGGTATAAAAATAGGAATGGAACAATAATGTTGCCACTTCATCCTCTGTTGCCAAGGTGAACACTTGTTCTTAATACTGGTCTTCTGGAATGTACAGAATCCTTTGCTCTCCTCTGTTGATCCTTCAATTAGAAAAAAGTGTACACCCATACATGTAAAACCATTTAAACCATATAAAACCATGGTATTTATCTATGTGTATACCTACCTTATATTTTAATCTTTTGGGATGTGAACTATATTAGAATCTTTGCTATTCATACGTCACCAATATCAAAATATGCTTAAAGAGTAAAGATGAAAAACATTTACATTTGTGCATAGTTTTGGTTCCCCATTACTTGCCATCAGACAGTAAACCAAACTTTGTGTTGATTTGCACGTTTAAACTGCATGGAATTATGGGAAAATTTGATCAAGAAATTGGCAGAGGATGCAAAAATCTGCACGTGAGCGGACTTGATGGAGAGGGTAAGAATTGGGTGGGAATGACTGAATTCAGTTCAGTCAGGAGAGACACAGTGAAGAAGTGCGGATAATTATTTATTACACAGATGTGACGAAATACTAAAGTGAATGCAGTCTTTGGCGCTTAGACTCGACAGGGAGATTTTTTGAAATCGAGCAGCATCGTCCTGAGCGGCAGCATATAAATCCCTCATGGAGTTCAGACACTGGTGGTGGAGGATGATGAGGATGATGAGGCTGATGAACTTGATGAATCTGCGAAGATGAGGCAGCGATGGGGAGGAAGAGGGGCGCACGTTACCAGCATGAATGCACTAAAGGCACAAAGAGAAACGTAGTTTTAAAAAAAGACAGCAGCAAGCTGATAGGCTAACAGTGAAGGTGTGTCGCCCTGCTATTGGATAGATCTGAACAGCTGACGAACAGCTGATTGATCTCAATTGACAGCCAGCGAAATGACAGCAAGAGAAATACTAGTGAGCATACGTTAGAGCTGTGACAAGAATAATAAATGGAGAGATATAATACAAGCGTGAAAACAATGTCTTCCTGACTGAAATTTTGCTAAAGCTCCATAAGTAAGCGTAGCAGATGGAAAAATGAAAATAAAAATGAACTCCAATAGGAGGTCAGGTTCGGGTATTTCAGGATCCCTTCAGGTGCGGAAGGAACATAAAACACAGCTCTCAGGTAAGCTAGCTAGCTAGCTAGCAAAAAGCCATTAAAACAAAGATAACAGATAAACGAAGGCAAAGACCAACAAAGACTTTCAAGATGTTTGGCCCTTTTTTTCGCATACACTAGCCAGCTTATCTAGTAAAACCTACCTTAAATTGTGGCTAGCAGATGCAAGTAAACATAAACTTTGGTGGGTTTGCTAAATTCGCCTCCTGGCTAGTTACCCGACTAACAAAATCAAAACTTAGCTGTTTAGGATGATTGTTTTTACTCCTTCGAAGCAGTTTTGGAGAAGACACTGGGACTAAATGTTCAAGGGCTGAAGACAAGACAGTTTTATCAGACTATTCAGTTTTAGATGTAATGAAGTGATACCTAAGCCGTGCCAGTCTCTATCAGGTATCTTTTCGTGCCTGGTAGTTTTCATTTAGCTGAACACAACAAACTCTCCGTTGACAGATTTCCCTAACATATTCAACACAGTAGTTTTAGTGGGGAAACAAGGCCTCATTATTTGGAAATATGCTTTCATTTTGCAAACTTCCATCTGAGTTTGCCTCCTACAGCAGTTCAAACTGAACTATTGAAGGAGGAAGACCAAATATATGAATTGATGTTTAGATTAGGTTTCTCCAATTAAATTTTCTTGCTCTTTGTCGCAGTTCAGACTGTGTTCCTGATGATGTCCCTGATGACGTCCCTGATGAGTTTGAGAGTTGAACACCTCCACTTTACAATTCCTCCACACTTCCAAAGGTAAAGTTCCTTCCC